>JARYGA010039306.1:0-164964 GCA_030545235.1 Helianthus tuberosus | reverse complement strand
GCGTGAAAATATCACAATTAAAGGTGATAAACCATCTAGATCCACTAAATTCATCTCTGTGATGAAAACTGCAAGTTATATAAAAAAAGGATCTATAGTGTATTTAATTTCCATAATCACTAACACTAAAAGAAAAGATTAAAGGACATCCCAGTAGTGTCTCAGTTTTCAGATGTATTCCCAGAAGAATTACCAGGACTACCGCCGGACAGAGAAGTTGAATTCAGAGTCCATCTACTGCCAGGAACAGCACCAATTGCCAAAGCACCCTACCGTTTGGCACCCGCCGAAATGCAGGAACTGAAGAAACAATTAGATGAATTATTAGAGAAGGGATTCATACAACCAAGCTCATCGCCGTGGGGAGCGCCGCTATTGTTTGTCAAAAAGAAGGACGGATCAATGCGTATGTGCATTGACTACCGTGAATTGAACAAGGTCACGATTAAGAATCGGTACCCATTACCAAGAATCGATGATCTGTTTGATCAATTGCAAGGAGCTCGATTTTTCTCAAAAATCGATTTAAGGTCAGGATATCATCAATTAAAGGTACCAGAAGAGGACATTCCTAAAACCGCATTTAGAACAAGGTATGGCCATTATGAATTTACTGTCATGCCATTTGGTTTAACCAATGCCCCAGCCGCATCTATGGACATGATGAGCCGAATATGTAAGCCATATTTGGACAAATTCATAATTTTTTTTATTGTTGATATTCTCATCTATTCTAAAAGTAAGGAAGATCATGCAAAGCATTTGCACGCACTTCTAAATCTATTAAGGAAGGAAAAGCTTTAAGCAAAATTTTCAAAGTGCGAATTTTGGTTAGAACAGGTACAGTTTCTTGGACATTTAGTCAATCATGAAGGAATTCATGTGGATCCCACAAAAATTGAAGCGATTACCAAATGGAAAACCCTGAGTCGCCAACCGAGGTTAGAAGTTTCTTAGGATTGGCTGGTTATTATAGAAGATTTATTCGAGATTTTTCTAGAATAGCCATTCCTTTAACTAAATTAACCTGTAAATCCATTAAATTTGAATGGGGACCAAAACAAGAAGAAGCATTTAGAATTCTTAAGCAAAGATTAACCCATGCACCCATACTAGCGTTACCAGAAGCAACTGAAGACTTTGTAGTCTATTGTGACGCTTCTAAGTTAGGTTATGGATGTGTGTTGATGCAACGCCAAAAGTTTATAGCTTACGCATCTAGACAACTTAAGAATCATGAAGAGAATTATTCAACCCATGATCTAGAGTTAGGAGCTATAATTTTTGCCCTTAAAATTTGGAGACATTACCTTTATGGTAGTAAGTTTACCATATTCACTGATCATAAAAGTTTAAGGTATGTTTTCGGGCAAAAGGAGTTGAATATGAGACAAAGACGCTGAATGGAGATGCTTAGTGATTATGATTGTGATATCCAGTATCATGAAGGAAAAGCAAATGTAGTGGCAGATGCTTTTAGTCGAAAATATCACGAAAAACGAAAAAGGGTATGTTCTCTTAAATTAAATCTACAAGTAGACTTAAATGAAAAAATTAGAAAAGCACAAGAATCAGTAATCAAGGATGATACTGAAAAATTAAAAGGAATGATTAAGGAATTAGAACCAGGAACAGATGGAATTTGGAGATTTCATAAAAAGAGAATGTGGATACCTAAATTAGGGAACCTGCGTCATCGTATATTAGAAGAAGCCCATAAGTCCAAATATACGATGCATCCTTGAAATGATAAAATGTATCAGGATTTAAAAAGGAATTTTTGGTGGATAGTAATGAAAAAGGATATAGCAGCCTATGTTTCTAAATGTTTAACCTGTTCACAAGTTAAAGCTGAACATCAGAAACCCTCAGGATTGCTGCAACAGTTAGAAATGCCAGTGTGGAAATGAGAATTGATAACAATGGATTTTGTTACCAAATTACCCCAAACAAGAAAAGGCAATGATACAATCTGGGTGATTGTAGATAGGCTAACCAAGTCAGCTCATTTCCTACCAATGAAGGAAACTTTCAGTATGGAACAGCTAGCTAAATTATATGTAAATGAAATTGTTTCTTTACATGGAATTCCTTTATCAATTGTTTCTGATAGGGATAGCCGTTTTACCTCTCATTTTTGGACAAGTTTCCAAAAAGCCATGGGAACCAAGTTAAATCTAAGCACAACTTATCATCCTCAAACGGTCGGACAAAGCGAAAGGACAATTCAGACAATGGAAGACATGCTTAGAGCTTGTGTAATTGATTTAGGAGGTAATTGGGACGATCACTTACCATTGATAGAATTTTCTTATAATAATAGTTATCACACAAGTATCAATGTTGCACCATTCGAAGCACTTTATGGACGAAAGTGCCGAACCCCAGTCTGTTTGACGGAAATTGGGGAGAAGCAACTATCTGGACCTGAGATAGTGCAAGAAACAACTGACAAGATCATTCCAGTCAAGGAACCACTGAAAACAACACGAGATCAACAGAAGAGCTATGCCGATAACCGACGTAAACCGTTGGAATTTCAAATAGGAGATAAAGTATTATTAAAAGTCTCTCATTGGAAAGGAGTGGTAAGATTCATCAAAAGAGGAAAGCTAAGTCCCAGATATGTTGGACCTTTTGAGATTATTAGAAGAATAGGACCTGTAGCCTATCAACTACAACTGCCAGAGGAAATGACAAGGATACATGATGTATTTCTTGTATCTAATCTCAAGAAATTCCTAGCTGATGAATCACTTGTAGTGCCTCTTAAGGATATAGAGGTAAATGAACAACTCAAGTTTGTAGAAAGGCCTTTACAGATTGAAGACAGGAATGTCAAGAACCTCAAGCACAAGAGATTAATTCTGGTCAAAGTGAAATGGGACTCAAAAAGAGGACCAGAGTATACATGGGAGCTTGAATCGGAAATGCAAAGAAAATATCCACACTTATTCCAGTAGATCTCGAGGACGAGCTCTAAAATAAGGTGTGGAGAACATAACAACCCTAAAGAAAACCGACACCCTCGAACTATTTTCGACACCCTAATATATTTTAAATTATTCCAATATGTCTTAAAACACACCCCATACGCGAAAACGGACCCTGAATACCTTGAATATTATTAAAAATAATTAAAAATCAATTTTTGGGGTTTGTCGCGGGCAGCGTAGACCCCTTAGGGACCTTACGCGGGCCCCTAGAGATCAAAAACGCAGCGAAACCTTGTGCTGACACGTGTCCGACTCGTGTTGAACCTACTAGGTGACCCAGATCACCTACGCCGTTGACCATCTTTGACGCGGGCCGCGTAGCCCTTTGGTTACACTTTACGCGGGCCGCGTAAAAGTCAAAATCAGGCCCTATATAAGAGGGCTTCGGGCCTTCAGTCGAATTCGCTCAAATTTATTTTCTTTCTCTCAATTTTCAAGTAGTAGGCACTATACTCGGGCATAATATCCCCCTAAATAATGGAGTTCTGCTCCGTTGTAAGTATCATAACCTCTGGATACGTATTAGATACTCTGCCCGATTGATCTAGGGTTCCGTAACGGCTGTCGTGGTTCTGTGCGACGTAGTCGTTGGAATGCCGTCTCGAGGAGGGTATTACTAATGTTAAAATGCGTTATTACACTAACACGTGTGCATTTGTGTAATTTATAGATAATTCCCAGGGAACCCTTGCAGAAAATCTAAGACAGCAAAGTGAGTAATCTCCTTTCTGTAAACTGTTTTTATAAAACCTCACACGATTAATTATATATTAAACAGTCATTGAGTATTTGTAAGGATACAATTATCGTCAGTATGTTGGGGTTTTGTATACAAAATTAGTTACTGTCTTAGGAGGAGTAACTTTTCCATAAGGCGGGTTTGACAGTACCGTGGGTGTTAATTGATATGACTTGGAAACAAATATAATTGCGAGACCTCCCTTAATACTGTACAATGGTTGTTATTAAATCTTGATTGAACTGGGATTCACTCACCAGTATTTTCCACTGACAAAATATTTTTAAACGCGTTTCAGGTAACAAAATGTGAAAGCCAAATAGAAGCCAGCTGGACAGCACTGAAGGCTTGGAAAAGTGGCAATAAAGTTACCTAAAAGAAATAGATGTTTTATTAAATAAAAATATGATTCATTCCTATGGAAATGTGTGTACTTAAAACTTGGGTTTTATCCCATGTGTTTAATATTATGAAAATGTAGTATTTTACTCTGATCAAATATTTCCTAACTACTGTCCTGATGAAAATTCCGCTGCCAAATTAGACAATACCAGATACCACCGAAACTGGCTCGCGGCCGCCCGTTCCCGTGTTTGAATATGGGAACGGGGGCTGTGACAGCTGCGCAGCCGCGCAGGGTCTCTATTCAAGATGTTTTTAGGATAAGGTTGTGGTATGATCCAATGCGCCTACGAGGTTT
This sequence comes from Helianthus tuberosus, assembly GCA_030545235.1. Classification (NCBI taxonomy): domain Eukaryota; kingdom Viridiplantae; phylum Streptophyta; class Magnoliopsida; order Asterales; family Asteraceae; genus Helianthus; species Helianthus tuberosus. The sequence goes on along the minus strand of JARYGA010039306.1, from coordinate 160,529 downwards.
TTGGGACCATCCCCCTTCAACCCTAAATAATAGTCGTCCTTTTTAATTGTTGAGGCTGCCAGAAATAGAAGGAAGAGGAAGGCGTTTCTATCCGTCTTTGCCAGAAGTAATTTCGAGTTTGAATTTGGAGATACAATATTTCAGTAAACGTATTTACAACAATACAAATTTCATGGCCGGGAATAGTGATGTTTGGTGCTTGGCCAAAAATGGCGGCCACCCTTTTTTTTTTTTTTTTGAATATAATAGTGATAGTAATTTATAGGTATTGCCAAATTATAATTGTATCCTAAGTTTAAAATTATGATTATGCCCCCCGTTCAAAATAAAATTTGTTTTTTGCCCCTGCCTAAATTTATGCTTTTCCCCTCAGTAAAAAAAATACGTTTTTGCCCCAGTTCAAAATAAAATTATGTTTCTTGCCCCAGTTAGAGTTCTGCCAAATTACGATTTGGTTCTTAGTTTAAAATTACGAGTTCGCCCCCGTTCAAAATAAAACTTTGGTTGGCGTGAATAGTTGTGTTATGTGGTTGGCCAAAAGTGGCGGCCACTTTGGAAAATTTTTTTCATATAATAGTTATTTATAGGTTCTGCCAAATTACAATTTTATCCTAAGTTTAAAATTATGATTTTGTCTCCGATTCAAACTAAAAATTTCTTTTAGCCCCCTTCTTAAATTTACGCTTTTGTCCTCAGTTAAAAAATACGCTTTTGCCCCAAATCCAAATAAAATTATGGTTTTGCTCCCACCTAGAGTCTTGCCAAACTACGATTTGGTTCCCGGTTTAAAATTACGATTTGGCCCCCGGTTCAAAATAAAACTTTGGTTTTGCCCCAAGCTAAAAATTATGATTTCGCCCGCAGTTAAAAAATTACGATTTTGCCCCCAATTCAAAATAAAAAATTAGTTTTACCCTCAGTTAAAAATATTATTTTACCTCCATTATAAAATTATGATTTGACATCAGCTAAAAATTGCAATCTTACCATCGTTTTTTTGGGCAAAACCATGGTAGTGTTTTATTTTATTTGGTTGAGTTAATTTTGTTTTTGTTCGTGCAAAACAACTGCCTAGCACTCGCTAATTGGTATTGACAAATTATTCTTTTGCCCCCAACTCTAAATTGCACGCTTGCCATCGTTTTAGTTATTTTTTTTATCATAACTATGATACTGTTTTTCTTTAATTGGTTAACTTGATGTATCTTTTTTTATATTGTGTTATAAGTAGCATGTATATCTAACCGACATAAAGACGTACATTTTATTAAAATATGCAATATTCGGTTTAGCGCCCCGCAACGCGGGCGGCGCATAACTCTAGTTGACGTACAAAACTAATGAGTTCTTCGTTGTATTGTGTATTTTATTTCGTTATTTTAATTAATTGTTAGTGTTGGTCTCTATAAAATTGCCATGTTAATAATAGTATTATTATTTTGTTATTTTAGTTAATTGTTAGTGTTGGTCTCTATAAAATTGCCATGTTAATAAAAGTATTATTATATGAAGAGTTTTAATAAAATATTTCTCTTTTGTCAAAATAGGCAATCAAACGTCTCAATCAAAAAAAATTTTTGCATCACATTTTTTAATGTATTGATTTGAATTTAAATATCCAAGAATTTGGGCATTGCATGTGAGTGCCAACAAAGGGCATGGAAAATGAAAAGGACATTCAATCAGAAATTGTATGATTTAGTTTAAAGTTTTCATAAATCACATGGAGGGGTCATGGGTTTGTCCTTGCAAATACACCCAAAACTTATATTTTTTTTTTTATCAAATTAAAAGATAATATAAAAATGAGGTGGGTATTAAGCGTCCATAATTTCTCATAATCCATTTGCTAAGACTACGTTATTATATTGAGTTAATTAAAGATGAAAGTCTTGGTAGCTAAAAATTAAAAAAAAAGGGTTATTAGATTTTATCACCCTTAACTATTGGCCATTGGTCGTTGTCACTCTCAACTATCACTTTGACGCCCGCCACCACCAACTTAACACTTAGCGTGTTCTGTCACCAGATCACTAACTTTTGATCATTTTACTATACTTTTGGGGGTGTCCTAAAATCCCTAAAACCTTCCCAAGATCCCTATGACACCCCAAAAAGTGTAGTAACGTGATCAAAAGTTAGTGATCAGTTAACGATGTGGTGACAGAACACATTAAGTGTTAAGTTGGGGGTGACGGCCGTCAAAGTGATAGTTGGGGGTGACATGCGGTTTGTCTGATCTGTTATGCGGAAGCCATGGTCTCCGGTGGTCCAGGTGGCAAACATAGGCGACGAGTGATGTACATACTCAGATCTAATGAATCGAGATAAAAAAAGAAATCTGTTATGCGGTTGAAGCCATGGTCTCCGGTGGAGGAAGTTGGTAATGTTTAGAAGCAGAGTGTATGGTATAGGGTGATGGTGGAATATGGGGATTTGAATGGTTTGTGTGATGAAACGAAGGGATCTTGCCTCGAAATCCATCCAGTTTCTTTTAATTTGTTACAACTAACAACTGAAAGTGTGAATAACTGAAATTAGATCTGGAAATCAACAAACACACAGTTCGGAACTAGATCTGTATAATCCAAAGTTGTTACACCAATATCACGAATCATGCATGTCAAATAAGTCATATTGACCGATGAAAACAGGTATCAATTAAACAGAAAGTGAAAAGAAGGATAAGGAATCCGGATGTATACCAGTGACTTCAATAAGATTGCCATGGATGCCATGAGTCGTCATTTATAGATGATCATTTGATGATCGAATTGGAGGAAGATTATATACACCGATTTCTGTTTGCTGCTGTGTTGACCAAATCGTTCAACAAACACGCTTTCGTGGATGTGTGTAACACACTAGCCGTCATAAATAAAGTTGAATGTTATTTAAAAATGGTGATGGTGATTTGGGTGTGACGTTGAGCAAAGGTGGAGATAAATGGTGGCGGTGGTGGAGATTGATGGTGGTGGAGGTGGTGATGGATGGTGGTTGTTTTTGTTATGCAGAAGAGATCCAGGGAGAAAGAGGTAGAATAAGTGAGGGTTATTTATTTTCTTTAAATAAAAAATGACCATTTTGCCCTTGAGAAAATGGACAAAATACCAGGATTTAATTTGAGAAATATGATCTGATTTCATTTTTTGACCAAAATGACAATAAAAGTGTAACCACAGGGACCCAGATGCAAAAAGTTTCAAATTTGGACTAAAGTGGCAAAAGTGACCAAACCTCAAGGATCAAAATCGCAGTTTACTCTAAAAAAAATACAAGGATCGTCTAAAGATTTAAAATGATAAGTGTTAAATTTTAAGTTCTTTTGTAATGTAATCCAAAATATTCTATATTATATCTTACATTTTACAAAAGTAAATGGGTAAGGTTCATGAGTTTATAGCCTAGTGGCATTTTAAGGGTGAGATAAGACTTTAGGACCAATAGTTTCTGGGTTTGATTCCCATAAGGGGGTTTTCCTATATTTATTGGGTTTTCTCCTGAATTGGTGTATAGGCATTATGTCTAGTGGTGATGGATATGATTTGGTGGTTCCGCTGATGGCACGATAATACTCCAGTGGTCCGTCAGTGTTCCAAATTTGTCGTTAAAAAAAGGGTAAGGTTCTTTTATGTTACGAATTCAAATATATATAAGAGGGGAAAGCTTTATTAAATGTGTTGATTTTTTAGGAGTTTACGATAAGAAATTTTACAAGTTAATCATTTTTTTTCGATTTTTTCTTTCACCTCATGTGTTCATCTCACAAAAAAAAATCAATTAAAAAACATGGACTGAAGAAATTTTGAGAAAAAAAAAACAACCTTTTTCCGTATTGAACTTCCCAAGGTGAAAGAATATATATAGCAAACTTGATTATACAAGATTATGGGTCATTTTTAAGAAATGAAAATATTTAGATTAAAAAATGAAAGAAAGATGATACAAGCCTACGGCTGTTTGGCAATATCTGAATGGTTAAGTGCTGAATCAGTAAGGTGGTGTTTGTTTTTTGGCCAGAAGCACTTCTGGCCACTTATGTCTGTGTCGCGCAGACGCGGGCAGACGTTTCATGTCTGCAGCTTGTTTGTTTTCTCGCAGACATTTCATTAAAAAAGGTCTGCGAGACCTCTTCTTGGCACAGACATTGACCCAAGTCTTCTTGGCACAGACCTTTACCTCTTCTCACCTCTTCTTCCACACCTCCACCCCCACATCCCCGCCACCACCTCCACCACCACATCTCCGCCACCACCGCCACCCCCACGTTCACCCATCTCCTCCACCCGACACCCCCAATCACCTCCACCATCAAAATCGCCGTCATCATCTGTTATCATCATCATCGTCATCATCTTCATCGATCATCATCATCATCTCATCAACATCTTCATCGATCATCATCATCACCGCCGTCTCTCTCTCTCCTCGTACTCTTTCTCTCTGGATCTCTCTCTCTGTTTCAGAAACCCCCAAATCGATCGGTGAAATTTGGGTTTCGGTGGAGGTGGTTGACGGCGGCTGAAGTGGTGGCGGTGGTGCTTGGTGGTTGCGACGGGGTTGGTGGGGGAGGAAGGAGGTTGGTGAGGCAGATGGTGGTGGCGGTGGTGCTTGGTGAGGCAGATGGTTGTGGCGGTGGTGATGCAGAGAGAGAGAGAGAGAACAAGAGGTTTGTGTGTGTAAAGTGTGTGTTTGTGTGTGTTGAGAAGATCTTTTGTAGAATAAAATGTTGGTGCACAAATGTCTGTTAACTTTGTCTTTATCGAGTCTTATGTCTAGATAGGATAAACTAGCACACAACAGGTTGGAAATTAGGTTTTTGTGTGTGAAAGTGGGTAATTTCGCATGAAAGTGACATTGGTCATTTCAAGCGAAATTAGATCTTGTGATTTCGCTTGAAATGGGCAATGACACTTTCAAGCGAAATTAGCACATCTATAAATAGGAGTGTTGCTAGTTCATTTATAACTTTTCCGATTCAGAGCCGAGGTGCTGCCAGTTTGTCAAACGATCTGTAAAAGCTTTGGAATCAATAAAAGAAAGATAATTGAGAGGAATCAAGCTGTTACACGTCTATTTCTCTGATTCCGCCTTTGAAATAGATTATAAACTCTTCTGATTGACTCGTTAGGGTCACACGACGATCCAACAAGTGGTATCAGAGCTCAGGACGAAGAGTTTATACCAATTCAGCTTGTTTTCATCACTTCTACTCCTTCTTTTCAAAATTAAACAAGATTTAACGGACAAATTGGACTGAATTTCACATATATCATGTAAAACACTGTTTTAATGAATCCTTGAAAGAATTGGACCAAAATTCGATCAAAATCTCGGTCAATTTGACAAATTGGTGGCCGACAGGATGATGTCATCCTAATTCCGTTCGAAATAGCACTTGTGATTTCGCACGGAATTAGCTTTTGTGGTTAATTCCGTTTGAAAGTGCTGTTAGATTTCACACGAAATCAGATTCCGTTTGAAATTTCACACGGAATTAGCTATTTCGCTCCAAAGTCACTTGATTCCGTTTGAATCAAATCTAATTCCGCACGAAATTAGATTCCGTTTGGTGATTCCTTTTGGGAACCTTATTTCGTTTGAAAGTCCATGATTTCGTTTGAGTTGGGGATTTCGCTTGAAAAGTGTAATTTCGTGTGAAGCATTATTTCGTGTGAAAAGCTGATTTCGCTTGAAGTGATTTCGTTTGAAACTGTTGTTTTAAAATCCAAAAAATTTTCTAAGTGTTTATTAATTGTTTCAGATACGTAAAGATGGATGAGTTTATGAATCATTTCAGTGACATGTTTGCTTTCACGGGAAACACCGGAGATGATACATCAAACAACACAAATGAGAATGCTCCTAATCCGAGTACAAAGAAAACTCTTTCTGATGCTTTGAGTGTAGAGAGTGCTTATGGGACGTACAACAAACCTCCCAAACTGATGGCGATTGAAGATTACAATAGATGGGCGAAAAAGTTTGAAGAATGGCTAAAAGCGTTTGCATATCCAAGTTGGAAGATGTTGAAGAATGGTTTCAGTATGGGAAGATCGGAATATGAAAATTTGACAGAAACTGAGGAGGTAGAAAGATATGTTGCTGAACAAAAGTGCATTGCATTGCTTCATCAGTCTGTGAGAGACGACATAATATCATTGATTGAGTACATAAATTCGAAAGATCTATGGGAAAAATTGAGAGTGAAATGTGTGGGTAGTGCCGAGATAGTTAAAAACAAAAAGAAGTTATTAAAAAAGGAGTTTGATTTGTTTGGATGTTTAAAAAATGAATCTGTGTAAAAAATGATTGAAAGATTCGGGCATTTGAAGATGGAGCTTGCAAGACATGGAGTCATATATACTCGAGAAGAATTGGTTGACAAATTGTTTGACTCGCTGCCGGATGATAAAGACTGGCAATACTTTGCCTTGATGCTGAAGAACACAATCAAGTCGGAGGATCTGACGGTTGATCTGCTAATCGAAAGATTGGAGAGTCATGAACTGAAGATCAAGAAATCAAACAAGGTCAACAACTCCTCGTACTAGCAGAATGTAGAGTTGTATTATCGAGGAAGTATGATCCCGAAAACCGTGTCACCAAAGACAGCTTTCTCTGCAGGGAAAATGTAAACATGACAAGTCAAGAAAGTCCAAGCAGCGGCTATCATGGAGGGTCATCATCAACTGCTGCAAGTCAACAACAACAGTCAGCTTCAAAGAATCTGTTTCAATGTAATATTGATGTGGATTTGAAGAATGCTCAAAACTTTAGTGAGGAATCTGCAAAGCAACAAATGGTGTTTTTAGCGTCTGTTTTAGAGTCATACGAGAGCCTTGTTGCGGGCAAGATTGGAAACACTAATCTCACCAAGGAGGACTATGATCAGATCGACCCAGAAGAGATGGAGTTGATTGATATCAGGTGGTGTATGGCTAGTGCAGTTAGACGAGCTCAAAGGTTCATGGAGATTACAGGCAGGCATTCTATTGGCGGACCTTCCACCAAACTTGGTTTTGATAAATCAAAGGTTACGTGCTTCAGATGTAAACAAAAGGGACATTTTAAACGTGAATGTCGAAACGCACCTGCTGATGATACTGCAAATTCATTCAGAGAGGATTACTACAAAAGAGCAATCTATCATCAGAACAAATCTGAACCTCCCAGAATGAAACAGCTTGAAGATACCTCCAAAGAAAAATCAAGAGCTCTTGCTGTTATTCATGACGATGAGGGATACGATTGGAGTGATGTGCTACCGGAAGAGGAGGCAGTGGGCTATGCGTTTGTAACAAAAGTTGTTCCTTTCAGAGATAGCAGAAACGAAGAAGAGAAATACATCAACAGAAAGATGAAAGCCCAAGACAGAAAGATTAAAATCGGTTATATATACAAAGAAGCAAAACAGGCGAAAATGTGGGATGCTGATAGAGAATGTTACCTAGATCCCAAGGGTAACATAGCTGTTGATCCAAAAGCCATTGATGTTGAAACTCTCACCAAACAAATTGCTGACGAAGAAGAAGCCAGACAGAGAGAGTGGTGGGGAGGAGGAGAAGCTGAAGAAAAAGCTAAAGAAAAAGAAAAGGAGAAAGAGCAGCAGTCAAAGAAAATTGATGACGGGATTATTGACACGTCACAAGAGTTTACTGCTGAAAATTTGAAAAAGATGGCTGACAAAGTGTTTGCTTCGAAAGAACTAGAGGTAGTTTCTGGTTCTGGCACTGAGTCTAAAAACAAGGTCAGTCAGAATGATGCAATCAATGAGACAGGTAAGAAAGCTAAAACTGAGAGCGACTGCAAAAATTACATGAAAGACTGCAAGGTTTGTAGTACAATTGCTTACCTCAGTGGTAAAAAGATCGATGAACTGACAGGAAGAGTCAGAGACGTTGAAGATCAGATCTTAAACCGTGACAAATTGTTAAAAGCTTCAAATGAATGAGTAAAAGAATTAATTGAGAAAATTGAAAATGATAAAAATGACGTAGAAAGATTTAGGAAAGAAAACGAAAAGCTAATTCATGAAAATCGTCAACTTTCAGAAAATTTTGAGAAGCTAAAACGCACGGTAAAAGATTCTGATGAGAGAAATGGTAAGACATACAAAGAAAATGTTCAATTGTCAGGTGTTCTTAGGGTAAAAGAAGAGCTAATCAATCAACAACTGGATGAAATTGCTAAGTTGAAGCTTCAGTTTCAAGAAGCTAAAATTGAAAATGAACGCATCCAGTTGAAACTGAACAGTTACAACTCCGCAAGTTTTTTTCTACAACATATAGTTCCTAAACCAATTGGAAAGAACAAAGCAGGCGAAGATGTATACTTTGATGGAACCGGGGTTGGGTTTCATCAGGTTCCACCACCAGTTTTAAAAAAATTTTCAAAGAAAAAATCAGGGTTGGTTAATGATGAAGAAGAAAATGAAGTAAAGCTTCCAGACACAATTGATGTCACATTTACCACATCATCTGATGAAGATAGTGTCCAATCTGAAATTGTTAAAAGTATGGCTGAAAAAGTTTTAAAATCTGAAAGTGACACTACTGAGGATGATGAATGCTTTTTGGATAAGTATATTCCAAAATCAAAATCCAAAAACAACTTAAGTGAAGAACCTAATCTTGTGATGTACAAGATGGCGGGATCTGATAAGTTATATTCGGATCGTGATTTTCCTTTGGAGAACGTGAATGTTGGTAAATTGAGAAATGTGTTCAAGTTGATTGAGATTGATGTGTCTGAGATCGAAGGTTTGAAACATTCCAAAAGGCAATTGAATTTTGAAAATGATAAAGCTTACTATAAAAAACCTGTTGTACCACCGTGTTTTCCTAACAACAATCAAAACAGATGGTCGGGTGGATATCAGGGGGGTAAAAATTATCAACGAAGAAACTTTCAAAACAAGAAGTTTGTTGACAAAAAGGTGTTTGTAAAAAGCTCGAGTTCTCATTCTGCGCAAGAATCTGATATCTTTTCAAAATCAAATGAAGAATTCTTTGAAGAGAAGGCCTCACAGCCTCAGACTGAAGGCACAAGTCGGGTAGTTGATACTCGTACATGCTTTAAGTGCAACAAAGTTGGACGCATTGCACGAAAGTGCACCAACTTTAAGCCTAAGTCTGAAGTTGTTGAGAGTCAGAAAAAGAAAGTTGATGCAAAAGGCAAAGCTCCAATGGTTGTTGAGAAGAAAGTTTTGAAAAATGAAAACACTAATATCAAAACTGAACCTGTTAAGAATGTGGTAACTAAAAATGACAAATTTTACAAACGGGTTGCTACATCTCAACAAACTTGGAAGCCAAAATCAATTGAAAAGAAACCAAGTTCTCCAAAACCAAAGGTTTCTGAGAAGGAAAAACAATCGTCTTCTACCACTCCGGTAAAGATGGATGTTCCTTTGGATTACTATGAGAAACTTGAAAAACAAGAGTCTATCACTTCTGAGAAGAAAGATGTTTCAAAGAAAGACCAATCAACTGGTCAACCTTCTAAAAATGATTTCTTATTATACAAAAAGGTTGAGAATGGGTCTGAAGAGAGCTTGAAGATGAATGATAAGAATTTTCCGCCACTTTACATTGCAAAAAGTCACATCAATGTCAAGTTATCTGAGTCAAAAGAGGCTCGGGTAGCATCAAAATCTCACTAAATGATTGTGATATGTGTAGGAGCTTCCAAGATCCGTTTCACGTTAGATTACGGATAGTGGAGCTTCTCGGCACATGATGGGAGAGAAAACCCTATTGTACGATGTTAGAGGGTTTAATGGAGGATATGTGGGGTTTGCAGGTAATCAGGGTGGTCGAATAATCGGTGAAGGAACTTTATCCAATGGCATTGTAACGTTTGAAAGAGTGAACTACATCGCCGAGCTTGAAAACAATCTTCTGAGCATCTCTCAGATATGTGATCGTATGTATACAACGCACTTTACAGACAAAGAATGTTTGATCTTGAAACCAGGATTTGTTGTTCCCGAAGAGTGGATAATCATGAGAGCACCCAGAGTCAATGATCTATACGTGTTGGACATGAGTGTTGCTACTACTACCACGGGTCAGGCTCACTGTTTTATGTCACAAGCAACAGAAAAAGAGTCACGTTTATGGCATCGAAAGATGGGCCATATTCACTTACGAAAAATGAATCACCTGGTGCATAATGACTTAGTTATTAGTGTTCATGTAAAAGGTTTTCATCTGGAAGGGGAGTGCGTTAGCTGCATCAAAGGCAAGCAAAAGAAGAAATCACATCCTCAAAAGAAAGTCAATTCAGTCTCAAGACCGTTAGAGAGACTTCATATGGATCTTTTTGGTCCAGTGAACGTCAAAAGCATAACCGGTGATCTCTACTGACTCGTAGTAACTGATGACTATTCCAGATTTTCATGGGTATCATTTTTGAAGACTAAAGATGAGACGTTTGAAAGTTTGATGGCGTTGTTCAGAAAAATTGAAAACTTGTACCAAACATGAATCAGAAGAATCAGGAGTGACAATGGTACTGAGTTTAAGAACAACAAGATGGAAGAGTATTGTGATGAGAGAGGTATATTGCAAGAATTTAGTGCTCCTTACACTCCACAACAGAATGGGGTAGCTGAACGAAAGAACAGGACGCTAATTGAAACGGCCAGGACGATGCTTGCTGATTCGAAATTACCAGTTAATTTTTGGGCAGAAGCAGTGTCAGCCGCTTGCTATACTCTCAACCGGGTTCTCACAGTGAAGAAATTCAACAAGACGTGTTTTGAGTTGATCAACAACCGCAAACCAAACCTGAAGTATTTAGAACCGTTTGGGTCTCCCTGCACAGTTCTAGAGCCTTTTGGAAAGTTTGGTGCAAAGAGCATTGAAGGAATTTTTGTAGGTTACTCAAGTCCATTAAAGCTAGTCTTTGTTCCAAGCTTCAAGTGGATCATCGAAGCACACAATGTTGAATGTCAAGGTTACACAATGCCACCGCAGAACCCATGCGACTCATGGCGCTTTAACTACAATACTCTGTGGGATTCGTTTGACATGGAAGAAGAAGAACCAGAGTTCTTTGATGAGTTGGATATTTTAAGAGAATATGAGTCATCAGGAGAAAGATTTCTAGCGGAGTATACTACAAGTCGACGACAAACTTCAAATGATGATGAAGTTGGTCCAAGTAATGCTGGAGAACATGATGATGTTCAACAATCTTCGGAACAAGAACAAGCTCCTGAAAATCAGACGGCAGTCAATGATAATCAAGAATCTGATAATAGACCGATATTTGATCGTGGAGATTCAGATTCTGAGGGGGAGCAAATCCAGATTTCAAGTCAAACAATTCCAGTCAATGTACAAGGTGTAAATCAGAAGGTCACAAATCTGGAAGGCGAGGTAGATGTTCCAGGCGAGGTGATGCCGAGAACTCTTTCATATCATCCAGAGGAGTTGATAATTGGAGAATTACAATCAGGAGTTCGAACTAGACGACAAATTAACCAAGGCCTTACTTGTTTTTATTCTACAGTTGCTCCTTTACAAACTGAGTTTTCACTTAGTTGTTTTATTTCGCAGATCGAACCGCGAACATACAAAGAGGGGCTAACTGAAGATTCTTGGGTCAATGCTATGCAAGAAGAGTTGAGTCAGTTTGAGAAGTTAGGAGTGTGGAAATTGGTAGACTTGCCTGATGGTCACAGGAAGATAAACACCAAGTGGCTGTTCAAGTGCAAGAGGTACGATAGAGGAGTTATTATTCGTAACAAAGCTCGACTCGTAATCTAGGGTTTCAGTCAGCAAGAGGGGATAGATTTCACTGAAGTGTATGCTCCAGTTGCTAGACTAGAAGCTATCAGAATCTTCCTGGCATTTGCATCTTGGAAAGGTTTTAAAGTTTATCAGCTAGATGTTAAATCGGCGTTTCTCTATGGGAAGGTAAACGAGGAGGTATATGTCAAACGGCCACCGGGCTTCACCGATCCAATCCACAAAGATAAAGTTTATTTGCTGGATAAAGCGCTGTATGGTTTACACCAGGCCCCGAGAGCCTGGTATGAGACATTGTCTCAACACCTGCTTGCCAACAGCTTCATCTGTGGAAAAGTGGATGCCACTCTCTTCACCAAAGAAGTCGACGGACATCTTCTGATAGTTCAAATATACATGGACGACATCATATTTGGGTCTACAAATGAAAATCTGTGCAAAGATTTCGAAAGAGTTATGAAGCAGAAATTTGAAATGTCATCGATGGGTGAGATGAAATTTTTTGGGACTTCAGGTTGATCAACTACCCGAGGGAATATTCATACATCAAACGAAGTACGTTCATGATATCTTGGAGAAATTTGGGATGTCAGGATCTACTCCAGCTTCCACCCCGTTAGCGGCAAACCATGGGATAAACCCTAATCTCACCGGAGAGAAGGTAGATGAAACGATGTATCGTTCCATGATCGGATCGCTGATGTACTTGACTGCTTCAAGACCCGATATTATGTATCCAACCTGCCTCGCAGCGCGGTTTCAGTCTAATCCTAGAGCTTCGCATATGGTGATTGTGAAACGGATATTATGCTACCTGAAAGGAACTCCATCGTTGGGGTTGTGGTATCCAAGAGAATGCGATTTTACGCTCGAAGGATATTCTGATTCTGATTTCGGATGCTGCAAAGTTAACGCTAAATCAACAACAGCAGGGTGCCAGTTTTTCGGACCACGATTGGTTACCTGGCAATGCAAGAAGCAGACCTCTGTAGCTTTGTCCACATGTGAAGCCGAGTATGTATCTGCTAGCAGTTGCTGCTCTCAGATTTTGTGGATCCAGCAATAGATGCGCGACTACGGTTTGCAATTTCTTAACACTCCTATATTTGTTGATAATGAGGCAGTGATTAACATCACTAAAAATCCTGTTCATCACGCTAAAACAAAACACATTGAAATTGGTCATCACTTCATCCGAGATTGCTTCGAGAAGAAGTTGATACGAATTGAGAAAATCCACACTGACGAACAAAAAGCTGATTTACATACCATAGCATTTGATAAAACTCGTTTTCATATCTTTTAAAATTGAACGGTATGAAGCTTATATCAGTGTTGGAGGAGATTCTTGGCGTTGATGAAGGTACCACTGTAGATGATGTTGAGAAGCAATCTGCAATGGTTTGTCGATTTTTTACTTGTTTTGGTATTTAGGGGGAGTATAGGGTAATATTTTCAGAAAATACAAAAACAGTAAAAAATTTCAAAAATCCAAAAACATGAGATATTTTTAAAATCCAAAAAACAGTAGAAAATGAAAAAGAGCTTGAGTAAAAAGGGAAAATGATAGTACATTGGCTTGACAGTTACGGTATGCAAAAGATATGTAAAGTTTAAAAGTCTTAAACAGTCTCGCTGATGATATGCCGATAGGTTTTTACACGTTTAGTAGGTTTGTTCGGGATATAAACCTAAAATCTTTACTTACTTATTTCGTGGGGAACACTACTTGGATATATAGGTAACCCCTGAAATCAGGTTTGAAAGATCCCACTTTCTGAGATACTAGGTCTTTTTACTCAGTGATATCTGGGGTATTATCCCGGGACTTCTAATATTGCGGAAGTAATGGCCTAGTCCCCGTATAATACTTTACCGCTTGCTTGAAATATAGCACCGCCCACAGCATAAGAAATGATGAAACATTGAGAAATGCTAATCATGTGATGTTGAAGAAGAGATCCTCTAAAGGGGACACACCAAAAGTCGAAGCCGTCATCTCTCTGATTTTGCGAAAGCAGTAGCCTGAGCTCTCACGGCCCTCGCAATTTAACCCCTTACAGATATCATCTGTGGTATACTCACCTGTAAGACTGAATATTGGGTTCTGGATACAGGAGTATATTCAAGAGGTGGGACACATGAATGAATTTAAGGTCTTAATTCACCTAATTCGTATCCTGGACAGATTGAAAATTGTGTGAGAATTTAAGTGGATCAGTATATCAACAATCTAAGTGAATTGTTTAATTCTGAGTATGAAATCAAAGCTTAACGGTACTTGTGACTTGTCGAATAGCTGATATGATTCTCTAACACGCTCACCAAAAATATGTTTGTAAATAGTTTACTTTTACTGCATTTTATTTCTATAATTCATTTATAGTGTAGAAACTTTATTAAAAATCCAAAAAGATTTTACATTTCTGCTTTATTTTCCGACAAACGAAGTGGAAAGCTGATTTTTAGATTCGCAATTTGAAGCAGATGCAGGAAGTTTCTGAGCTGGAAGATGAGTTAGGAGCTTAAAATGTTAAACCTGTGAAATTGAAAAGTCAAAACAAGTTCATTAATTTGAAACTTGTAAATTTCAGAAAATTATTTGAACTAGTTTGTACAAAATGTCAGTGTGATTTGTCTCAGGTCAACCAAGGTCATTAAATTGGACTTGGTAGACAAATTAAGTTCTCAGGGTCATTAATTTGGACCTGATTACTTAAGTGGATTTCTAAATTCTGACAAAACCAACAAATGAAGTCAAGTGGTAAGCATAGATTGAAATTGTCATAATCATAAACCTTATATTTAGGTAGAGATTATGCAGGTAACAAGTTTGTTATTGAAAGCAGCATAGCAAAATCCCAGCTAACTGATAGGGGGAGTCTGAAGACTTAAAAGTCAGATACAGTTCCTGGATCTACATTCAAGGGGGAGTTTGAAGGTTGTTAAAGATTCAGATTCTGTGATTCATGCTAGCTGTTGATAGAAGAAGAGAATAATTGAAGGATGCTTACATTGTTAGACAAACTGCAAAGAGATTAAGACTGAAGACTCGACGCCGAAGACTTCGTCAACATCCAAGGGGGAGTCTGTTGGTGCACAAATGTCTGTTAACTTTGTCTTTATCGAGTCTTATGTCTAGATAGGATAAACTAGCATACAACAGGTTGGAAATTAGGTTTTTGTGTGTGAAAGTGGGTAATTTCGCATGAAAGTGACATTGGTCATTTCAAGCGAAATTAGATCTTGTGATTTCGCTTGAAATGGGCAATGACACTTTCAAGCGAAATTAGCACATCTATAAATAGGAGTGTTGCTAGTTCATTTGTAATTTTTCCGATTCAGAGCCGAGGTGCTGCCAGTTTGTCAAACGATCTGTAAAAGCTTTGGAATCAATAAAAGAAAGATGATTAAGAGGAATCAAGTTGTTACACGTCTATTTCTCCGATTCCGCCTTTGAAATAGATCATAAACTCTTCTGATTGACTCGTTAGGGTCACACGACGATCCAACATAAAAAAACAAACCCTCTTCTCCTTGCAGACTGCAGACCTTTGGTCCACCTTTTCTCCTGCAGATGCCTGCAGATGTGGTCTGCAGACTGCAGACATTTTACCTCTTCAAAAACAAACACCACCCATGAGATTTGAACCATTAAGTGCTAACCCGTAAGAGATCTAAACCATTAAGAGCTTGTATAATGCTTAACCGTTCAGAGGCAAATGTCTGACAAATTCATATTAGAGGTCTTAACCATTTAGACTTTGTATAATGCTTAACCATTCAAAGGCAAATGTCTGAACAATTCAGACATCCGTTCGTTAAACAAACAGTCTGAATCATTAAGTGCTAAATCAGTAAGAGGTCTAAACCATTAAAAGTTTCATTAAGATGTAAACAAAAAGCCTCTATATCATCTTTGAAATTGTCTCAAAAACATAATATATTACAATAATATTGTGTCATGTCATTATAGTTTAGTGGCATCTTTGGGGTGGGATAAAGGCTTATGACCAGTAGGTCATGGGTTCAATTCCCACAAGGGGTGTTTTCCAAGATTTATTGGGTTTCCTCCTGAATTGGTGTATATGCATTATTGCCTAGTGGAGACAGATATGATCGGATGATTCCGATGGTGACACGATAATACTTTAGTGATTTGTCAATGATCCAAATTTGCCGTTAAAAAAATTACAATAACAACGTTATGCCTTTCTTAAAAAGGTATGATGTATTGATGTTACACCGTGAATAAAACTATAATGGCATGTGGTTGTAGGAAAAAGACAAATGCATGCTAATTTTATGTGTTGTTCACCTCTCACTACGCATTGTCCAAACCTACTTAAAATGTATATCTTCTTAAAGGACTCTTTATATTTTTAATCTACAAACCTTTTTTTAATCAACTCTCAGTTATGTCAGTTTTATTAGACTGCCTCCAATGCTTTAAATGAAGGGAATGCATTTACTGATATGAAGGCAGCAAGTGGGAAGGATGCAATGGAGTGGGTGATGAAGGGAAAAGCTTGTAGGTGGGAAAGTGCAACAAATGCAAGAGAATGGTGGACCCATGTGAGAGAGGTGATGTGAAAGAGAGAGGATGCGTGTGAGAAGGATGGATTGAAGTTAAAAAGGGGAGAGAGAGTGCATATGAGAATAAATGGGTAAAAAGCTGATATGGCAGTGATGACTAGGATGCATGTAGTAAATGCAGGCCGTTGCATTGAAGACAGTCTTATTAATCTATTTACCATAATAAAACAAACTAACTTTTGAACACCTGTTATTCATTAAAGATATTCTCAAATCTACACTAATTAATAAATTAATATTAAATCTTATTATACTTTAATAAAATATTATCCTCAAATATAAATTGTTAATTTAATATATTTTTAAAACAAATACCTCTATTTCCTACTTATCTTATATTAAATATATAAATAATAATTAATATTAAATGTTATCCTAATTTATTAAAAATATAACTTTTTATTTGGTATACAAAATTATATTTATTCAACTCGTGTAAAACGTAAGGTTTTTAAAAATATTTTTATTATTATTTACTATTCAAAGTTACATTTATGTAACCTGTGTAATACGCGAAGTTTTTAAAGATATAACTATTTATCATTTGCTATGTAAAATTAGATTTATTCAACACGTGTAATACATGAGGTTTTTTAAGGATATTTTTTTTATTATTTGGTAGATTTTTCAACCCGACTATACATGAGTTTTTTAAAGATACGACGCTTTTACTATTTAATATATAAAATTACATTTATTTAATCTGTGTAATACACATGGCTTTTAAAGATATAACTTTTTTTAGATCTATTCAACACGTATAATATACAGGGTTTTTAAGGATGTAATTTTTTTTATTATTTGATAGATTTATTCAACTCGATTATACACATGTATTTTTAAAGATACGACGTTTTTAGTATTTAGTATAAAAAATTACATTTATTTAATCTGTGTAATACACATGGTTTTTAAAAATATAATTTTTTTTATTATTTGATATATAAAATTACATTTATTTAACCCGTACAATATACGGGGTTCATAAATATATAACTTTTTTATTATTTAATATATAAAATTACATTTACTCAACTCGTGTAATACACGGGGTTCTAACCTAGTATCATTACTATATTAAACCAGTCAAAGACTTCTTCTCCTCCGTCTTTCTATTGGCTATCACCAATAACCACTAATATCTTAGCGTCTGGGCCAAAATTCCAGTATTTCAAACGACATGAAGGTGGCGGAACTTCTGGATGGTAAAGTTTGGAATGGGTCAAGAAAATGGAAGAGGGTCTTGGAGGTCAACTATTGTGCGACACTATGGAAGGTTTGGTGTCACACCCTGATTTCCCGGTGGGGCTAGACTTAGGGTTTTTGCGTGACGGTCGGATAACAATATCATAATTTGCAGTGGAAGTAAAGGAATGATAAAGTACAAGTTATAAAACTTGAAATTATATTAATGAAATGTATAACATCTTTTTCGGTACAAATATCCCACAAGATAGGATCATAATAAAATGGACTTTAGACATCATGGGTCTTTTACCCAAAGAGTCACAAATTCCAAAGTTTTATGGTTGAACCGTATCCAGCCTACTATTGAGGTTTGTCACCTGTGGTTAATCTTTAAAAATATGTCAGTTTACACTGGTAAATACTATTAACCGACTCTTTTGAAAATCATTTAAAAAAAGATTTGATATATATATATATATATATATATGTATATATATATATATATGAAAACCATATGGTAATCATTTTATTTTTACATTAGGATAGATTCTTGTTACCAGTTTTACATGTTTTTCAATACAGTCGGGGACCAGAATCAAATGCCTGTACTTGGTCAATATACACACCATCTTTAATGTAACACCTCGAAAAATCACGTCCAATGAAGTATTGACACGTGTAATAAACCCTAATGAAGTCAAACATTGAATTCAAGGGACTAATTTTTCGAAAAATCGAAAAACATTAATTATGAAAGAACTGGAAGTATTAACATACCTAAAATAAGTTTCTAAATAACCTTTTACGGTTTTATATTCACAAATGAGCCACTTGTTAATCAAGTGTAGCCGTTTATGTAATTAATTGAAAGTTTGCGCAGAAAAGGGTTAAAAGCGTCAACATGTTAATTCTTACCTCTGAGTGATCTTTTAACAAACCGAGAGCCTCATGATATTTGATTATACTCTCGGGAATGCCAATCATTGGCCATCCAAGGCTTTTATGCCCAAAAGTGAAGTTACGCGCAACTTTGCAACTATAAGGGACTAAAAGTGTCAATATGTTTAATTATACCTCTGAATGACCTTTTATCGAACCCGAAGCATTATGATGTTTAATAATACTTTCAAGAATGCCTAATATGGATTATATGAGGCTTCAATGATGTTAAATGATGAGTTACGCAAGTTTGCGCGTTAGAGGGACCTAAAGCGTCAAACTGCTAAAGTATACCGATTCGTATGTTATCGGACCTTCCGAAATATGACCATGAGTTAAACATACCCTATTTACCCTTTATATAGCTTAGATATAGGCTTAGAGGTGTTTGGTGCGCACAATTAAACTTTTAAGTCATGTAGGGACTAAAAGTGTCAAAAAGCGCACAAGTTTGCGTTTACACGCATATCTTACATTCTGAATATTCCCGGACACCCAAAAATTTATGTAAGCACTAAAATATTTTATTTTAGTGTTTGGCTTGATAAAATTCCATTCGTCGCGTCGTTTGGATTGTTTTTCGCGTCCGTCCGTGTTTCGTCGTAATTAGCCGAACAACGTGACCGTACGACCAAACGAACCGACATCCGACATATTTTTGAGCATGTTCCATGTTCTCTATGCTTAGGCATCATTATAAAGCCTTAAAAATGGTTTAACGGGCCTTAGAGGTGTCGGAAATCAAGTTTGGAAGTCCAGGGGTCAAAACTGTCAACATTTGAGAAATTCTTTTTGCTGGCCAAAGGCTTGCGCACCTCAACACTGTGGATGTTACGGTGCGTAAGCAGGCCCCAGTTGCAGCAACTCGTTTTATGTTGCCTGGTCAGCCTTTCAAACGACATGTATTGCCTTTTTTTCACTTCATGGGCGACCCCTAACTGACTCCTAGGCTCTAGGGACATGTGTTGATGATTCATGGTCCATAATAGCTTGAGTTGTCAACAATCTAAGGTGTTTGAAATCACTATAAAAGGCCTTCAATGTTGCAACATTCTTGCATTCATTCCATCTGCAATTGTGGGACTTTCTGGAGCTCAAGAGCAGACACCAAGCATCCCTAATTGTGATTAGGACTTTGGTAAGCACCCTTGACCTTCCTTGATTAAGTTTTGCTTAGTAATTAGCTTAAAAGTCAAACCGTCGTAATTAACGGTTGACTTAGCGATTAATCACTGATGCTCCAGTGATTAGTCGAATTGAAAGTAGTTATAAGTTGGTAATTATGTGGGTAATAAACCCTTAAAAGGGTTCCCCCTGATTCCCACTCTAACTAGGTCAAATGTCGGGTCAAACTTGTAATTAAAAAGTCAACAGAATGTTTAAATCCTAATTTATGCATAATTAGCAATGTAGAACACCTACAACCTGTTTTATCATTAATATAACTTGGTAATTAGTGTAAGAACATGTCTAAACATGTTCAACCCGACAATTTAATGTTTATACCCGGTTCGGAACCAAAAGTCGCAAAGCTTTGACTTTTGCTTTGACTTCAGTTCTGACCCGTTTTGGTATGTTTTAGAAATGCCAAAGAGCTTCATTTGGACCAGGTTACATGCTAGTATAACCCTCTGTGATTATACACCTTGGTTCATTGGTTAACCAATTAATATGCATAATTCCGTTAATTGCTCATATGTTGACCATTATGCCCTTTTCACCTTAAAACGTAATTTGTGAAAATGTAAAAGAGTAGAAACTTTAATTACTGATATTTAAACTTGCACCCAAAATTTGACATCAGTTTGAGGTGTAGATTGAGAGTTATGCTCATTAGCGTAATTTGAAGCTTCTTTAGCGATTAAACGGCGTAATTAGTGTATAGCCTAATTACACCTACTTTTTGATATCAAACTTAATACCCACTGATGTAATATATTATTTTGGGATTTTTGAAGATTTTTAATTAATTTTAGGCTGAGCATAACTTATAGTCGTAGGCTTAATCCGGTAATTGTCGGTTTTGCCCTTACGGGCCATAAAATGAGTTTTACATATCTAATTGCTTCCAAACCTTTTGCTACTGATTTCATATGATAAATAAATTATTTTAAACCCTCTGGAAAAATAAAAATATCAGATTACTATATAAAACCCGGAAACGGCTTCTAATCGCCTTTTTAAGCGTTTTTAACGCATAGTATGTACTAAAACTATTTTAAACATACAAAGGGTGATACCTACTGATATTTGAGGTAAATTATAATATTTTAACAGTAAGCAAAATTTGTTCAACTCAGACTTCAGTTTTGAGCTTTTCGGCTTATGTGAAATTACCAAAATGCCCCTACGAAGCATAGTTTGGTTATAGTTAATAAATTTCACATATATACTTTACCCTACTGTTATAACCTAATAAATTAAGTATTTTTTCTGATTATATCAGACCTGTAACTCAGGTTAATACTTGAACTCTTTTATAAACTTGTAAATGACCAAACTACCCCTACGGGGCATAGTTTGTGTTTAAACTCGTTTCGGGCATAATAAAAGACATCTTACTGATGTCACAACATATTTGAAGCATATTAACTTAGGAAACCTGTAAATGGCTCTCATTATTACCCGTTACGCTTATTACGCGTTCGGTTCGGTTTATGTAACTAGTTTACATAAATTAGCCGAAACGGGTCAAACCTTATCGGTTTTACCTCAAAATCCAGAATGTGTATAATATACCCATATTAAACAAGTATTCAAACTTGTCGGGTTTAAATCACATTCTATTCCGGTCTTCGCCTAATCGTGCGTTGGAACCGTATAATTAACCGGTCTAAGCTTAGGCTTAATTAAAGACCCGTTAGCATTCTAATTGGTTATTTATACCATCATTCCAGATTAGAGCCTTTCGGTAAATTGTACCTACGCTTACTTAAGTAAATACGGCTGAGTTATTATAATTCTTGCTATTTAAGACAGGAGCTAGCTCAGGTAAATACTCTTAACTTATTTTCCCTATTACGGGCTTGGGACACGGTAATATAAATACCGCATGGTCAGGTATGGGATTCAAAGACCAGTAAGTCGGGAAATCCAAATAACCTGTTTTAATTCGTATTGCTTGACTGAAACATTGGGGATTAATGCGACCGTGTCCTGGATATCCTTGACTCATTAAATGCAATGGCCATGACCTAAGCACGGGGTGTAGGCATACACCTGACAGATGCCATATGTTTATTAATTAATTATACCCAATAAGGGATTCCCAATAAGGGAATAGTGGTGTGTCGGTTAATCATGAACCGGCATAGAACCGGGCCCCGTATGTAGAGCAAGTTATGTAAAACTGATAACATGAAATATAGTTTGTCTCAAGTATAAAAGATTAAATTTTGCCTGGTTCATTTTAATCAGAGTGTCAAAACATCTTCGTGCCTTGAGCACCTAAACCAATTTTCATAGACATTTTCAAATGAGTCGGTTGAGTGTATTTACCAGTGAAAACTGACGTATTTTCAAAAAGTAAAGTGACAGGTACAAGTATGTAATAGGTTGGAAGCTGCTCAGGACGTTAATAAGGAATCTTGCAAGTTCTAGGCGTCTAAAGTCTGTTGAATATTTATGTTCTAAGATCCGCCTGTGGATCCTTTACTTTCCGTTGTAATACTTGATATTACTTTATATTCGGATTGTAATATATTTATCTTTTGCTTCCGCTGTGCATTTATATATTGTGTTGTTTGACTATGATAATATCAACAACGTCACGATACTCCCCACCGGGCCCACCGGTGACACGTGGAAAGTCGGGGTGTGACATTTAATATTTACGTCTGTTTGGTGTATGCCTACACCCCGCCCTTATTTTATATGGCCATTATAGTTAATAAGTCGGGACATCCGGAGACGATACTATTAACCCCAAGTGTTTAATGTTATCAAGCAAAACGAAATAAACCAGGTTGTTACATTTCTATGACATCATTCTCCCTTTTGTAATACTCACTCCAAGTGGCTAATGCCATATCACAGGTTTTCAAATAAAAATAGGCTAAAAGTTTTTACCTTTGCTCGCTTAAAAACCGAGTGTTTGATTCTTGTAGCAAAGCCGTACTCAAAATTTATTAAACGAACAAAATTATTATCCGTTAGAATGTTTACGGGTCATTGGTAAGTCTTTGACTTTGACCCGTTAACTTAGAGATACGCTCGGTTCCGCTAGATTAAGCGTTGACCGGATAGATTGTGGTTTATACCCGTCTGAGTAAGAAGACTCGCTTGATATGAGTTATTTAACCAAGCATTCTGATTTGGAAAGGTTATGAAAAGATTTGAACCGATACGACTAGTTTATATAGTTTATGCCATTTTAACTAGTCGCACGCGTAGAAACGGTTTCGTGTGGTTGAATGGGACAATGACGAATTTGACATGTCATATATTTTATAATGTTAGACAAACTGATTTAATTTCAAAACTTTTAGTTGTAATGCTTAGAAGTCCATTTGCCGAAAAATGCATAAAGATGCGTTTTGACTTTTATTAATACATGTTTTACTCGTCATATACCCTATGATATAATGATCACATGAGAAAATTTAATTGAACTTTGACTTGACCACAATAATCAGAACCGAAATTCAAAGTAAAAGTTAAACTGTTTGACATTCGGATAATATCTAACCACAAAACTAAAATTAACTTAAGGGAAAAGACTTATTGAACCTGAAGACTACTTAGGACCTTAGAAGAAAGCACCTTAGAGAATGCTTCTTTAAAGCAGATTTGAGACTGAATGTGATGGTGTGCATAAACAAATGAACATCATGGCCAATTTATACTAATTGAGGATTAAGGAGGGCTTGCCAAGTGTTTGCAGAGGTGTTAAGAGTGAGATTAGTGGCACCTCAGGTGTCCTAAGGAGGAGAGGTGTGGCAAATTCACGAGTAGAGGTTGTATGAATGCAGGCTGCAGCTGCCAACTGCAATTTTAATGTCAGCGACCCCCTTGCGGACCACAAGGGGTGCGGCTTACAGTCCGTAAGGGGACCTGCACCGCCATACATTTTCAGACATCCTTACGGACCACAAGGCATATGTGATACGGTCCGTAAGGGTCCTTCAACTCAGATTTATTTTACCTTAATGGCAGTTACAGCCCCTCAACTTTGATACTCACCCATTTTATCGTATTTGGTCCCTCTCCTTCAACATATCTGAATATATGGGGAGTTTTAGACACGTGTCACTTTCGAATTTGATATAATAATTCAGGTTTTTTACATTTGGAAGGCTAGAAACATTGCAATCTTCGAAGGCACTTCCATTAACATTTTAAAAGTGGTTGAGGAAATCAAAGAGGAGGTGTTCTTTTGGTTGAACAGCAGGTCCTCGTTTGATCAGTTATGTTGGGAGAGGTGAAAAGAGTTTAATGTTTGAGACGTTATTATGTAGTTTTGTTTCATTTCATTTCGGGTCTTCCAGCCACCGGCTGGCCCCTTGTACTATTTTATTGTTGTTACAAAAATGGAAGGTGTTCAAAAAAATACCTTACCACCACCACCAATGCCGAACACCACCCTGTGACACACCTCATGTCACACCCCGATTTCCGGTAGGCCCGGACGGGTCATGACGATTGGATAACAGTATCATAATTTAACAATAATGCAACGAAAGTATCTAGAGTAAAAATATTCATAACATTCAAAGTGTTTGAGGAAATAAAATAAAAGTTGTTCAAGTGTTCAAGTTTAAGCCCACAGGCCGGATCGAGATAAAACGAAGCTTAAACATCATAGGCCTTAAGTTTGGAGTTGCAAATTCCATAGCCTTTATCATAGCCGACCCGGATTCCCAACCTAATATCAAGGTTCGGTACATGCAGTTCAATCTTTTGAAAATACGTCAGCTTTCGCTGGTAAATACAATTAACTGACTCATTTTGAAAATAGTTTTTCAAAAAAAAAAAAAAAGATTGTATACATAGAGTAAACCCGTAGGTAATCATTTAACATTTCTTGGGATTTTGTCTTGTCACCAGATTTACATATTTGTCATATAATGGGAACCAGATATCAAAGCCGGTCATTTTCAGTGCTATAATGATTAAGGTACACACCAAAGTTGAATAACGTGTCTTACAGTCAGTATGCCTACCCTGACACATTATTTTGTATGGCCATAATAGTTCATGAGTCGGGA
The DNA here is from genome assembly GCA_030545235.1 of Helianthus tuberosus. Taxonomy (NCBI): domain Eukaryota; kingdom Viridiplantae; phylum Streptophyta; class Magnoliopsida; order Asterales; family Asteraceae; genus Helianthus; species Helianthus tuberosus. The sequence goes on along the minus strand of JARYGA010039306.1, from coordinate 135,841 downwards.
CGCCCGGACACGGCACCAATAACCCCCAATTGTTTCAGTTATCAAATAAAATGGATTAAACCGAGTTCTTACATTTATGAGTTATCATAGGCGACTCATTTATGTAATACCCGCTCCAAGTGACGTATTCACCATACCCCAAGTTTAAAAAAGAAGAATAAGTTAAGAGTATTTACCTTTTTGCTAGCTTCCAATCGATAACATTTTTCGTATAGTAAAAGCCGTAAAATCAAAGTATCAAAACTCAAGACCGAATATCTGGGGGTTCTATAGTCCGAAGTGAACAGATTCAGTTGTCTGTTAGAATGTATACGGGCTATAGGTTAGTTACTTAGACACGACCTGTTAATTAAGAATACGATCGGTTTGCTAGATTAAGCGTAGATTGATTAGAATGTGGTTTATACCTATCCGAGTGTAAGGACTCATTGGATAAAGGTTAAGTAAACTAATATTCTGATTTTGGAAGTTTTAAAAAAAGTTTTGACCCGTTATGCCTAGTTTATGCGAACTAGGTTCGCATAATTAGTTATGCGCATAAAGACGGGTTCGGAAGGTTGGATGAGTCTACGACAAGCCCAAGTAGTAAAATACATTTTTAGTTGAAGTATATGCTGTTACAAAATCAGATTATAGTTCGGTTTAGTTTAAAATCATTCAATTAGCTCATTTGACTACATAAGGGCGGTCATTTTTAACAATATATTCAAGACTTGTCATTTAACTCATCAAACGGAATGACCATGTGGTATAACATCAGAGAGTTATACTAAAAAATATTATAGTCTCAAAACAAGTTTAAAACAGGTCTAAACATTGACCAAACGGGTCTGAATCAAAAGTCAAAGCAAAAGTAAAACTGTTTGACTTTTGACATAAAATGAGACTCTAAACTGAATTGGACAAGTTGGTGTAACACCTCTTAAATTCGTGTCGGATAATGTACTTACACGTGTCCACTCTCAAATATGCCTATTAAATTGGACGAGAGGGACCAATTTAGTCAAATTATGAAACCTTGAATGTGGAGTGTAACAACCCGACTTTCGAAGTCAAAGTTAGAGTACAAGTCAAAGTCAAAGGAAGAAAAGATTGCTAATTGGATCTGTCATTCCTTGCTTATTTATTACTTGTACACCTTGACCCGATAATCGACACTCGCTTGACGATATTTGTTTTACGATTATTTAATATATGAAGTAACAATGCGATAAACGTAACTAAACACTAACCTACTAAACGCAATCACATCGCTATCGCATCGCAATTCGAATTACATGTTCTAGATATTGTTTTACGTGTGTGTGCTATTATGTGCTTTACTTATGTGTGCTTATAAATATATTGTGGGATGTTAATCGCAAACGCAATCGCAACTCTATCGCAATGCAATCTCATCGCGAACTCGAAATCTAAGGTTTATTTTTATGTTTATTCGTAGTTATATTATTTGTGTAACTAATGAGTAATACTATCGCAACGCTCAACGCATGAAACGAAAAGTCGGAAACCAACCCACTCAAGCCATCCGATCGAAGGACCATTCGATTGAATGGTCATCCGTCCGGATGACCATCCGATCGGATGGCCATCCGATCGGAAGGCCCTCCGACCGAATCCCTTTACACCGCCTTTCTCTCCTCTTGCCTATAAATACCACCTGTCACATCAGCCATTCACTGATGTGACAGCTCTCCTCCAACCCTCCGCATTCTCAGCCACTTTTCTCTCGATTACTCGCGATTCTTGTAAGTTTTCATCTCAAATCTTGTACTTCTTTGATCTATGCACACTTCTTCATCTTTTCCACCAACAAACCTCATCATTTCACCATGAAATCCGTCAGATTCGGGCTGTTCTACGATGACGTCATCATGGTGTTCATGAACACCAAAGTGTGACCTCATTCCACCAAGAACAACTCAAATCTAAAGGAGTTCTACAATGTTTAAACACTGATTTAACCTAAATCTAAACATTTTTCTAATGTTTCAAACCTTTCTTCAACTTTCTTAACTTTTTACTCAAAACCGTTAGAATCTGGACTAGTTCGGCTTCATTACTCGTTCTCTAGTGTAAACCCGGACTGAGAAAGGATTCCTAACGAAGAGACGACCGATTCACGAGTTGAACATGAAATCCCGTCAAGAACAGTCACCGAACGAACGGGGTGATTCCCATCCGAATGGATGACTAGGCCTGCTATGGTTTCCGTTGTTTAACACGTTGTCATACCGTCTCGGTTCAATCGCACAACTTTCTAAACTTAACAAATTTTACAAGTTTTCAAAATGAACAGAACGCCGAACGGATTGCCGTCCGATCGGATCATCATCCGATCGAACGACGATCTGGACGGATGACTTGTGATTGTTTTCAACACTTAATCAATTTTTACAAAACTTCAAAAGCATAACAGTTCCAAACGAAGGGCCATTCGACCGGACGGTCATCCGTCCAGATGACATCCGGCCGGATGACCTGATAGCTATAAACACTTCATGATTCTCAAAATGCTACAACGAAAACTTCAAAGTTCCATCATAAACAAACCCATCCATCCCAGACAAATGACCATTCGACCGAATGGTCATCCGTCCGGATGACCATCCGTCCAGACGGTCATCCGATCGGATCACTGTTCGTCACTCGTTCTATTCGACGCACCGTTATACGCACTGTTCAACGCTTATACTGTCGTACTGTGTTCAGGCTAATCTCTCAGCGCTCCCTTCAATCCAAGACTGTGTTTACTCGTTAAACACGATCTGTGAGTATACTCGATCCCTTTTTGCTTTAAGCACTTTTGGGTGTTACATACGTTACTTATATCAAATCACAATCGACACACAACGCAAACACTTTTATGCGCTAACCGCTCTCGCATGTTATACTTGTTATTCGATGAATACTAGCATTCAAATGACACCATTTGAGGAATTATACGGAAGAAAATGTCGATCGCCTATTGTATGGCACAAGATCGGGGATGCGCAAATTACCGGTCCTGAGTTATTGCAAGAAACTACTGACAAAATCCACCAGATATGAGACAATCTCCTGAAAGCTAGGAGTCGTCAAAAGAGTTACGCCGATAAACGCCGCATGCCCCTTGAATTTGACATTGGCGATCACGTACTCCTAAAGGTTGCACATTGGAAGGGAGTGATCCGATTCAGAAAGAAAGGAAAGCTCGCGCCTTGATACGTTAGACCCTTTATGATTCTGGAAATAATTGGCAAAGTGGCCTACCAACTTGAACTACCGGAGGAACTCAGAAACGTACATCCGACTTTCCACGTTTCAAACCTCAAAAAGTGTCTAGCCGACCAGAATTTACATGTCCCTCTTGAGGATCTACAAGTGGACGAAACATTACACTTCATGGAAAAGCCAGTCGAGATCATGGACCGAGAGAACAAGAAGCTCCGACGCTCACGCATTCCCATTGTGAAGGTTCGCTGGGAAGGCAAACGCGGCGCCGAGTTCACCTGGGAACTCGAAAGTGATATGAAGGCTAAATATCCACAACTGTTTGTTACGCCTGCGCCATAAATTTCGGGATGAAATTTCCTAAAGTAGGGAAGGCTATAACAACCCGACTTTCAAAGTCAAAGTCAGAGTACAAGTCAAAGTCAAAGTCAAAGAAAGAAAAGATTGCTAATTGGATCTGTCATTCCTTGCTTATTTATTACTTGTACACCTTGACTCGATAATCGACACTCGCTTGACGATATTTGTTTTACGATTACATAATATATGAAGTAACAATGCGATAAACGTAACTAAACGCTAACCTACTAAACGCAATCACATCGCTATCGCATCACAATTCGAATTACAGGTTCTGGATATTGTTTTACGTGTGTGTGCTATTATGTACTTTGCTTGTGTGTGCTTATAAATATATTGTGGGATGTTAATCGCAAACGCAATCGCAACTCTATCGCAATGCAATCTCATCGTGAACTCGAAATCTAAGGTTTATTTTTATGTTTATTAGTAGTTATATTATTTGTGTAACTAATGAGTAATACTATCACATCGCTTACTCGCAACGCTCAACGCACGAAACGAAAAGTCGGAAACCAACCCACTCAAGCCATCCGATCGAAGGACCATTCGATCGAATAGTCATCCGTCCGGATGACCATCCGATCGGATGGCCATCCAATCGGAAGGCCCTCTGACCGAATCCCTTTACACCGCCTTTCTCTCCTCTTGCCTATAAATACCACCTGTCACATCAGCCATTCAGTGATGTGACAGCTCTCCTCCGACCCTCCGCATTCTCAGCCTCTTTTCTCTCGAATCCTCGCGATTCTTGTAAGTCTTCATCTCAAATATTGTACTTCTTTGATCTATGCACACTTCATCTTTTCCATGAACAAACCTCATCATTCCACCATGAAATCCGTCAGATTCGGGCTGTTTTACGATGATGTCATCATGGTGTTCATGAACACCAAAGGGTGACCTCATTCCATCAAGAACAACTCAAATCTAAAGGATTTCTACAATGTTTAAACACTGATTTCACCTAAATCTAAATATTTTTCTAATGTTTCAAACCTTTCTTCAACTTTCTTAACTTTCTGTCACGGCCCCCGGCCCGGTCTGACCCGGTCCCGGAGCCGCGGGACAGAAATCTCGTGGTATATATTTAAGTTGGCAGCGGAATTATTAATAGGATCGTTAAAATTTGAAAAATGTCTGATTGTTTTATTTCATAATTAGGGATAACCCCATAATTTACAATAAAGGTGATTTCTCAAGGAAATTCCCTATTTTACAAAAAACATGTTTCTTTATTTAATCAAGCCACTTCTTCAAGCGTGTAGTGCTACATGGCACTTTTTCCTGGATCACAGCAGATCACCTGAAACATGTTTTAAAAAGGTTTTATCAGCACGGAAATACTGGCGAGTCACTCATTTTGCACAAAACGATACATTGTTATAATATACAGTATTAAGGGTGATTACATTGTTTTTATCAACCAATTACCCCAAATCAGTATTTGTCACTCGACTGTATCTGTGACTATGGTCAGATCACCCATTGGCTAACTCGTTGTCCAATGGTGACGGGAAACAAGTAATGTATGCAAAACCCCACATACTGGCAGTAATTGAAGATTACAAAGACTTAATCCCTGTACTTATAACCTTGAAAACATTTAAGGTTTTGTAAAGCAATTTGATAAAAAGAGAATGACTCACTTTGCAAGTTTAATCGGGCAGAGTTTAGCCTACTGATAAGCATGTTAACCTAATTCAAATAACAATGCACACGAAAACTAGGTTAGTAACTTAATTCAACATTTACGATAACTCACGAGATTAAAACCCTCACGACGAATGACAAAGTGCGATACTTAAACATCCATCGAATTCACGACGAATGACAAAGCATAACCCGAGTTTGAGCAGCACTTAAACATCCATCGGATAGTTTTCATCGATCGGACATTAAATCGCCGCAGTGATCGAGTTATTACCCTGTTATCACGGCAGAATTTGTGCTATGTGTGTGTTTTGGAGTATTTAGACGATATCTCAGTGTACGAATCAAATTTTTACGTCGAACCAACGCCAGAAATCAAGTGCCAAAGCCTGCTACTTATACTGGAAAAAGGGCGCGCCCGCGTGGCGCGAGGACCTGTCGCGTGGCGCGACGGGGGGCGGTTTTAGCATAGGGTAGCCACGTCCCTAACTAGCTTAGCTGAGTTGACCGTTCGTTAAAATTCAATTTCCACATAAAACTGTAAGGATATTACCAACTAGGGAATACCCCCACCCCCTGAGTTTTAGGGGCCATGATCCTGATTCCGATTGTTCTGAAATTTTTTAGGGGTCATGCAGTATCACTTGGGGGTCTCAATTAGGGTTTACTATTGGGTAAAATAAGAAAAGAAATAGGACTTTTGGTGAGAGTTGTTACATCCTCCCTACCTTAATTAAAATCTCGTCCTCGAGATTTACTGGAACAAGTAGAGATACTTTCGCTTCATCTCCGATTCCAGCTCCCAAGTGTACTCAGGTCCTCTCTTCGAATCCCACTTGACTTTGACCAGTACAAGTCTTTTGTGTTTGAGAAACTTGATCTTTCTGTCTTCTATCCGTAGTGGCTTCTCAACAAATTTTAAATTTTCATTTACCTCTACATCTTGGAGAGGTACTACCAGGGATTCGTCAGATAAACATTTCTTGAGATTGGATACATGAAATACATCATGTACCCCGGCTAGCTCTTCTGGTAGTTGTAAGCGATAAGCAACTGGTCCTATTCGCTGGATTACTGGGAATGGTCCTACGTACCTTGGACTTAGTTTTCCCTTGTTACCGAATCGAACTACTCCTTTCCAAGGAGAAACTTTCAAGAGTACCTTATCTCCGACTTGAAACTCCAGTGGCTTGCGTCGATTGTCTGCATAACTTTTCTGACGATCACGAGCCGTTTTCAGTCTTTCCTTGATTTGAGTGATCTTGTCGGTGGTTTCTTGCACGATTTCAGGACCTGATAACTGACTTTCTCCTATTTCTGCCCAACAAACTGTAGTTCTGCACTTTCGTCCATACAGTGCTTTGAATGGGGCAGCTTCGATGCTTGCATGATAACTATTATTATAGGAGAATTCAATTAAGGGTAGGTGGTCATCCCAGTTTCCACCAAAATCTATCACACATGCCCTAAGCATGTCTTCTAGGGTTTGGATCATCCTTTCACTTTGTCCGTCTGTTAGGGGATGATATGCAGTGCTCAAGTTCAGTTTAGTTCCCATGGCTTCTTGGAAACTTGTCCAAAAATGTGAAGTGAAACGACTATCTCTATCCGATATAATGGAGAGTGGAACTCCATGTAAGGATACTACTTCATATACGTATAACCTTGCTAACCTTTCCATGCTAAAGGTTTCTTTCATGGGTAGAAAATGAGCTGATTTGGTTAATCGATCCACAATTACCCAAATCGCATCATTACCTTTTCTGGTTTTGGGCAACTTAGTAACAAAATCCATTGTTATGAGCTCCCATTTCCATACAGGTATTTCTAATTGTTGAAGTAGCCCTGAAGGTTTCTGGTGTTCTGCCTTAACTTGTGAACAAGTAAGACACTTAGATACATATCTAGCTATGTCCTTTTTCATACCAATCCACCAGAAATTATTTCTTAAATCTTGGTACATCTTATTATTTCCTGGGTGCATGGTATACCTAGATTTATGGGCTTCCTCTAAAATCTTATTTCTTAATTCTCCTTGCTAAGGTACCCAAATTCTTCTTTTGTGGAATCTCCAAATTCCATCAGCTCCTTGCTCTAATTCCTTTATTCTTCCTTTCATTCCTTCAGATCATCCTTGATTGTTGTGGCTTGAACATTTTTCAATTGTTCCATTAAATCTAATTGTAAACTTAATCTAAGAGCACGAACTCGCTTTTGCTTTTCATGATACTTACGACTTAGGGCATCTGTAACTAGATTTGACTTTCCTTCGTGATATTGAATATCACAGTCGTAGTCACTTAGAATTTCCATCCATCTTCTTTGTCTCATGTTTAATTCTTTTTGCCCAAATATGTACCTTAAATTCTTGTGATCTATATAGATAGTAAACTTACTTCCATACACATAATGTCTCCAAATCTTAAGGGCAAAAATTATGGCTCCAAATTCTAAGTCGTGCGTCGTATAGTTTTCCTCATGCTTTTTCAATTGCCTTGAGGCATACGCAATTACCTTCTTGCGTTGCATTAGCACACATCCTAATCCTAGCTTAGAAGCATCACAGTATACTTCAAAATCTTCGGTTCCTTCTGGTAAGGCAAGGATTGGGGTGTTTGTTAACCTTTGTTTTATAATTCTAAAGGCCTCTTCTTGCTTAGGTCCCCATTCAAACTTAACTGTTTTACATGTTAGCTTAGTTAATGGTACAACTATCTTAGAAAAATCCTTAATAAAACGCCTATAGTATCCAGCTAAGCCTAGAAAACTTCTAACTTCTGTAGCTGATTGCGGGACCTTCCATTTGGTGATTGCTTCTATCTTAGCAGGATCTACGTGAATACCTTCATGATTCACCATGTGACCTAAAAATTGCACCTCCTGTAGCCAAAATTCACACTTCGAGAATTTGGCATAAAGCTTTTCCTTTCTTAACAAAGTTAAGAGTGCATGTAGGTGCTCACAATGCTCGTCCTGACTTTTGGAATAAATAAGTATATCGTCGATGAAAACAATTACGAATTTATCCAAATATGGTTTACAGATCCTATTCATCATGTCCATAAATGTTGCCAGAGCATTTGTTAATCCAAAGGGCATGACTGTAAACTCATAATGACCATACCTAGTTCTAAAAGCGGTTTTAGGTATGTCTTCTTCTTGTACCTTCAATTGATGATATCCGGAGCGTAAATCTATCTTAGAAAAATATCTAGCTCCTTGGAGTTGATCAAAGAGATCATCAATTCTAGGTAATGGGTATCGATTCTTAATTGTAACCTTATTCAGTTCCCTATAATCGATACACATTCGCATCGACCCATCCTTTTTCTTTACGAACAACACTGGCACTCCCCAAGGGGATGAACTAGGTTGTATGAATCCTTTACTGAGCAATTCATCTAATTGCTTTTTCAGTTCTAACATTTCGGTGGGTGCTAACCGGTAGGGTGATTTAGCTACGGGTGTAGTTCCAGGAATTAAATGAATTCTAAATTCTACCTCCCTATCTGGTGGTAATCCTGGTAACTCTTCTGGGAATACATCTGGGTATTCCGATACTACTGGAATTCCTTTAAGTTCCTTACCCTTAGTGCTAATGATTACTGAAATCGTATACACTATTCCTTGCTTTCGTTCATAACTAGCAACTTTCATTACTGAAATGAACTTCATGGGTTTTCGCGGCTTATCCCCTGTAACCATGATTACTTCTCCGGTGGATGCACGAATTTCTATGGAATTCTTATCACAGAGGATTCGAGCATGGTTGGCTACTAACCAATCCATTCCTAACACAACATCGAATCCAGCTAAATTCATAGGTAACAGATTTGCAGAAAATTTATGACCTAGATGTTCTATAGTTTTGCAAAACTGTATCTATATTAACAGAATTCCCGTCTGCCGTTTCTACCGTAAAAACTTGCCTAAGTTTTGTTAAGGGTAGCTTAAGAGCTTGGCAGAATGAAGTATTGATAAAACTTTGGTTTGCACCAGAGTCAAATAATACTTTCGCATAAACGTTGTGAACTAAGAACGTACCAGCTATCACGTCAGGAATCAGTTCGACTTCCTGCGTGGTCAATTGGAAGGCTCATGCGTTTTTCTTGGTAGTTCCTTCTGCAGGTTTAGCCTTGTTATCTGCTGGTTTGACCAACTTAGGGCATTCTGGTTTGAAATGCCCCGCTTCTCCAAAGTTATAGCAGACCCTTGTTTTCTTTCTGCAATCTTCTTCACGGTGTCCTATAGCTTTGCAGAAGTTGCAGGGTTCATTACATTTTCTAAAATGTTTCTTTTTGCAGTTTCTACAGAACGGCGGAGTGGAAGATTGCCCAGTTCCTCTTTTCTTGAAATTACTATTATTACCCACACGAAATCCTTGGGTAATTTTCTGAGCCAATTCCTTCTTCCTATTTTCTTCTCGCGTACGCACCGGTCTGTCTGTCAAAGTGTTGGCTAATTCCACCGCATCGTCGATCGTGCGGGGTCTCGCAGCTTTGACAATATCATGGATCTCGCTAATTAAACCCCAGATGTAGCGAGAAATAAGTACCGGCTCTGGCGAAGCCAAAGTAGGCACAATTCGAGCATATTCGAAAAATTTCGAAGCATACCCTCGACAATCAACATTCACCATTCGGTGGCACAGGAATTGTTCGCCATCTGCTCTTTTTAGTATTCTGGGAAAATTTTTCTTTTCACCAGACGCTTAAACTCCTCCCAACTCATGGCATAGGCCATGTCACTTCCCTTAGCTTGTAACACCGTGTTCCACCACTCTAATGCTTCTTCCTTGAAAAGGTGTGAAGCATACATGACTTTATCCTCCTTGGCACATTTACTTATTTTAATTACTGCCTCGGTCTTCTCCAACCAACGCAGTGCCGCAGTCGCCCCTTCATTGCCTGCGAACTCAACAGGTTTACAGGCAAGGAATTCCTTGTAAGTGCAACCAGGCGTTGCAGCTTTCATTCTTTTGAGAATTGGGGCTTGCAGTACATCATTATCATTATTATTAATGTTATCGCCTCCGTTTATGCTATTACTGAAGTTGTCTTCATGAGTGCGTTTGCTAGGAATAATTTGTTAAGGTTCAACTGGATTTCGAGCAGCAGCAAGGATTGCTGGAATAGCATTGGCTATTCCCTGAGCAACGATATTCTCGATATCTTGCCTATTCAGAAATTGATCTTCATGGTTTTTTGCGGATTGGTTACCCTCGTTAACTTGTTCATTACCAGCGTGTTCCATCTGGTAATTAATATATATAAGTTATTAGCACCAACTTAATTAATAACCAAGCATAATAAAACACTCGCACATAATCACACCAACACGTATAGCCAAAATTGTCGATTTTTCGACGTTCGATATTTTATATATTATAATAGGCATCCGTACACACAAGTTATCTTACAAAATTTTTATTTTTAAGTTATTTCACATAATTATATTTTTATTATTATATTATTATTAAACAAGCATTCCCACAACCACATATGATCCCGTCAGCTGGCACTTTTAGAAACGACGTTCTCTCTCGTCGTATTTCCAGGATATTCTCTCCCCTACTTCCCGTATTCTATTTCCCGCGTTCATTAGTTCCTCGCCAAAGTGGCGAAGTTCTGCCAAATTTTCAGAGCTCATAGGTGGGTGTAGTGGAGGCTCCGTGTCAAACTGGGGGAAAAAGGTATTAGGGTTATTGAGGAGATTCTGAAACTGCCAGTCGGTGGTCCACCATTCTTCTAGCTCTGCTGGTAGAGGTTGGGAGTGGATAATAGGATCTGGGACATCAGGCTCTAAATCAACGGGAAGTTGTGCTTCTGCTGGGTAATTAAAGATGTTTTCACCGGCAGGTCCGATGAGGTCACTCAGTGCCAGTTTATGATCCAGCTCTTCCCAAGATGGCATTTCCTGGTCTTGCCTGGAACTTTCTCCGATCTCTATTCCCTTGCCTTTATCTTTGGGATCCACAGTCTTTATAACTTTCTGTGTCGCAGGTTTCTTCCTGCGCACACACCTCCAGCCCACGAATCTTCTTTTCTTTCTCGGTTTGGGTTTCTCTGGAGGTTGGGCTTGAAATTCCATAGGTTCATCGGTGTCGGCATAATACCCGGTAAAGTCTTTGGAAACTTTCACATTCACTGAATAAAGATTGAGATTCTGAAGAGCTTCAGACAACTCATTCATGTTGTTTAGCATATATGAAGAAAACACACAAAATTCTAGGTTAAAATTTTGTAAGTTAAATTTTTACAAGCTAATATTTAGTACAACCATTCCAGTATCATTGTTCAACCAGAAAAATGGCAATCATTGCGATTTTTGTATATATATGTTTATTACAAATTACAACTGAAATTCAACATATACTAGGGATTATGCATTCATAATTTATTATGTTCAACATGCCTTTATATAAGGTTTATTCTATCTTCTCTTACTAAGTTATTTATCTAATGGGCAAAGTTTCTTTAAAGTTTCTGGCTTATAGATGATATGGTGCTAGTACTGGGTCAGGGTGTTGGCAGTTTAACTTAATTAAAAGTTAACATTTACTGATGTAGTGGCTAACATATAGAGATTTGCCCATTGTTCATCTAATTCATTTTCCCATGGTGGGTTATTGCCTATTTCCTGAGTTTCCTTATTAATCATCACTTCTTTTGGTTGTGACTTTTTTATTTTCTCTTGATTTTTTTCTAATAATCCAACTTCTTTTCTTAATGGTAAGTGGTTTCTCAAACTGTGTCTTACGAACAAATATTCCTTCCTCAGTATCTGCTGAGTATCTTGAGGAATTTGACTGAAATGAAGTTTCCTTATCTTTTGATGAACTATCTAATTGACGATAGATGTCCGAAATTCTTTGCTTACCCATACTGTAAACTAACAAATAGTCAAATAACACAAAAACACATAAGCACAGGATATCAATTAGAAAAATTAAGTATTTCTAAATACTTAATTGGCTTAAATCAGTGGCTCTGATACCACCTTTTTCTGTCACGGCCCCCGGCCCGGTCTGACCCGGTCCCGGAGCCGCGGGACAGAAATCCCGTGGTATATATTTAAGTTGGTAGCGGAATTATTAAAAGGATCGTTAAAATTTGAAAAATGCCTGATTGTTTTATTTCATAATTAGGGATAACCCCATAATTTACAATAAAGGTGATTTCTCAAGGAAATCCCATATTTTACAAAAACATGTTTCTTTATTTAATCAAGCCACTTCTTCAAGCGTGTAGTGCTACATGGCACTTTTTCCTGGATTACAGCAGATCACCTGAAACATGTTTTAAAAAGGTTTTATCAGCAGGGAAATACAGGCGAGTCACTCATTTTGCACAAAACGACACATTGTTATAATATACAGTATTAAGGGTGATTACATTGTTTTTATCAACCAATTACCCCAAATCGGTATTTGTCACTCGACTGTATCTGTGACTATGGTCAGATCACCCATTGGCTAACTCGTTGTCCAATGGTGATGGGAAACAAGTAATGTATACAAAATCCCACATACCGGCAGTAATTGAAAATTACAAAGACTTAATCCCTGTACTTATAACCTTGAAAACATTTAAGGTTTTGTAAAGCAATTTGATAAAAAGAGAATGACTCACTTTGCAAGTTTAATCAGACAGAGTTTAGCCTACTGATAAGCCTGTTAACCTAATTCAAATAACAATGCACACGAAAACTAGGTTAGTAACTTAATTCAACATTTACGATAACTCACGAGATTAAAACCCTCACGACGAATGACAAAGTGCGATACTTAAACATCCATCGAATTCACGACGAATGACAAAGCATAACCCGAGTTTGGGCAGCACTTAAACATCCATCGGATAGTTTTCATCGATCGGACATTAATCGCAGCAGTGATCGAGTTATTACCCTGTTATCGCGGCAGAATTTGTGCTATGTGTGTGTTTTGGAGTATTTAGACGATATCTCAGTGTACGAATCGAATTTTTACGTCGAACCAACGCCAGAAATCAAGTGCCAAAGCCTGCTACTTATACTGGAAAAAGGGCGCGCCCACGTGGAGCGAGGACCTGTCGCGTGTCGCGACGGAGGCGCTTTTAGCATAGGGTAGCCACGTCCCTAACTAGCTTAGCTGAGTTGACCGTTCGTTAAAATTCGATTTCCACGTAAAACTGTAAGGATGTTAGCAACTAGGGAATACCCCCCTGAGTTTTAGGGGCCCTGATCCTGATTCCGATTGTTCTGAAATTTTTTAGGGGTCATGCAGTATCACTTGGGGTTTCAATTAGGGTTTCCTATTGGGTAAAATAAGATAAGAAATAGGACTTTTGGTGAGAGTTGTTACACTTTTTACTAAAAACTGTTAGAATCTGGACTAGTTTGGGTTCACTACTCGTTCTCTAGTGTAGACCCGGACTAAGAATGGATTCCTAACGAAGAGACGACCGATTCACGGGTTAAACATGAAATCCAGTCAAGAACAGTCACCGAACGAACGGGGTGATTCCCATCCGAACAGATGACTAGGCCTGCTGTGGTTTCCGTTGTTTAACACATTGCCATACCGTCTTGGTTCAATCGCACAACTTTCTAAACTTAACAAATTTTACAAGTTTTCAAAACGAGCAGATCCCCGAACGGATTGTCGTCCGATCGGATCATCATCGAATAGAACGACGATTCGGGTGGATAACTTGTGATTGTTTTCAACACTTAATCAATTTTTACAAAACTTCAAAAGCATAACAATTCCAAGCGAAGGGCCATTCGACCGAACGGTCATCCGTCCGGATGATCGTCCGGCCGGATGACCTGATAGCTAGGAACACTTCATGATTCTCAAAATGCTACAACGAAAACTTCAAAGTTCCATCATACACAAACACATCCATCCCAGACGAATGACCATCCGTCCGAATGGTCATCCGTCCGGATGACCATCCCTCCGGATGGTCATCCGATCGGATCATTGTTCGTCACTCGTTCCACTCGACGCACCGTTATACACATTGTTCAACGCTTATACTGTCGTACTGTGTTTAGGCTAATCACTCAGCGCTCCCTTCAATCCAAGACTGTGTTTACTCGTTAAACACGATCTGTGAGTATACTCGATCCCTTTTTGCTTTAGGCACTTTTGGGTGTTACATACGTTACTTATATCAAATCACAATCGACACACAACGCAAGCACTTTTATACGCTAACCGCTCTCGTATGTTATACGTGTTATTCGATGAATGCTAGTATGTTATGTTTACACAGTGATTGTTGCATGACACCTTAGCAATGATAGTACTATAGTTTGGACTCAGCACCTGTCGTGGACAAGGGTTGTTAAGGGCCTTTCTTCACATGTCACAGTGGTGATATGTGTTACGCATTCTACAACTCATAGTCACGTCTGTCCATATTTCATTGTCGATAACTTACCTGCTTCACAACTATACATGTTACATGTTGGTTATGCGTAATCGCTTTCGCTACTATTATACTATCGAACCTGTATGCTCACCTTTACACTATGTGTATTGACTTTTATTTTAACGTATGTGACAGGTGTTTAGGATGCTTTTGCTTGTTAGCTGCTATGGAATCGAGCTAGGAGAGTCTAGAAACCCACAAATAATCCATGAGTTGTCGAGACAGTTTGCTTGTTTTTGAGACAATTATCTGTAATAACTATTTTTACTATCTCTGTTAGTAGTATGGGATATTAACGTTAAGGTTTGGTAATTTAATAGTTGTTGTGGATTCTCTTGAACAATCTGTTTCGCTCAGTGCCACGCCCTGATGATTCCGCCATCAGTTGGGGTGTGACATGGAGGGACTAAAGGTGTCAACAAGCCAAATTATTGCCTCTGAGTGACCCTTTACGGACCGCAATCCCTTGTGCTTACGGACTGTAAGCATGTATATATGTTGTTGTCGGGCATCGTATATGGACCGCAAGGTCTTTTACCTTACGGTCCGTAAGGATTCAAAACCTTGGGCGCTTTTGCTAGCTTACGGACCGTAAGCTTCGAGCTCATACGTGTCACACCCCGACCACGTATAACATACAAAACGTGGCGGAAAACGTCGGGGAGTGTTGTAACAGAATTAATTGTTTCATAACCATGGCATACAAAGTTGTATTTTATTTATCAACATGAGAGTTACATTGTCTTAAACAGGAAACAAAGAGTTTATAACATAATTAAACATAGTCTATCTTCGTTTTAAGTCTCTAAGGCACAAGTCCGCCCTAGTGTCATGATCATCATCCTACGGAAAAGCACCTGAAAACACATGTGAAAGTAGGTACGTCAGCATAAAAATGCCCGTGAGATACATAGGTTTTGTGAAAATAGGATTCATGACTTAAGTTTAAGAAAAAGTTTAGTCATGAACCTTGTTATTTGATTTGTTTTGTAAATCGCTTGAAAAACAATAAGTTCAGATGTTATGTATAAATAAGTGAATAATGTATGGTTAAATGAATAACCATGTAAAATGAGTTGTATAAAATAAACCGTATTGTAAACCAAAGTCTTGTGAAAACATGTTACTTGTATAAAATGTATAAGTCCAAAATGAATGATTTAAATAACGCTATGATATGTAATATAATACAAACACTTATATATAGGAAGTACCAGCGACGTATCCACCATGCTTGTATCATATTACTCACATCTCGTTATTTAAGTCACTTAAACAAACCACCAATGTATAAAGTCTATGTTTTAACCAATAGTCAAAAGTCCTTGTATAAACCATGTCAAATGTTGATAGTCCAAAAGTAGTCAAGTAATGTGTAACAAATGTTATGTATTGTAAGTAAAGTATTGTCACATAATCCAAATGTAGAAATGTACAAAACAAAGTATTTTGAATATATCAAAAAGTTATGTTTTGTAAAGTAATGCATGTTACATTGATACAAACATTTATGTGGTAAGTTAACGCATACATTCAAGCCTTGAGATAGTCGGATAACCCTTTCAGTCAAGGTTATCAACAGAAATGTTTTCGGATTCAGTCATTCCTTACATCCAAACAAACCCGGGATGTCAGGAATGGGATTTGTCAAGTCCTATGGTACCACTACTTACTACCGAGCGGCGTAGCAAATGTTAATGAACGTTATAAAGACCCGTTTGTGCAAACCAAATGTCATAGCAGTTGTATACATGTCATATGAAAACAATGTACTAAGTATGCTAAGTTAACATACAAAGCAGAAAAGTCTTGTAAATCAATGTGCTAGCATGCTATCAGTCAACATACATAGCAAAAATGTAATGTAAAACAATGTACTAAGTATGCACACAATGGACATACATAGCATGAAATGTAATGAAATCATGTACTATAATGTACTAACAAACATAGCCGGTATATGATGTGTAAACAGGAAAGCATGAAAGTAACAAGTAGGCACATGTGTTTCACCCCAAAACAGTTTGGAAAACAGTAAAAGAGGGGTTCTATGTACTCACTTGAGGTTACTCAGTAGTCCTGGAGTGACAACCAAACAATGGTAGAGATCACGGAATCAAACGGCACCTAATATAGGTAACTATGTTAATAAACCGGACCTAAATCGGAAGATCGGGTAGCATGAGGGTTCGTAAACCAGACGAGTATGGAGACTCGTGTAATATGGTTTAACAAAGCCTACATACTAATTGAAACCTAACATAATTGTTTACGACCCATTACGACCCGTTTAGGTAGCTTATGCTACTTTAACGCGTCGTTCGCGTGAAACGCGTTCGGACCGTCTAACTAGTCCTATGACAAGTGTTATATGCCTAACATGTTACATAATCAGTTATGTGACAAAAGCTTAGGTTACATATGCTTAATTACCAATTATACATGAAAAGGGTATTCTGGTAATTTACCTAAGGCATATAAACTACCTATCATACAACTACTCAAACGATGTGACCATAGGGTATAACCTCGGAAGGTTATTCCCTACCTACTATGGTCACCTAATGTATTTGGTCGGATCCTAATGATCGACCAAATGGGTCGGGTTCGAAGGTATAAGCGATTTATTAGATCGCTTACCCTACGACCCGAGACAACGTGGTAATCAGTAGGCATAGTCCCGAGGGACTATAACCAACGTGATTACACTCACGTTGCGAAGTTCAAACGAACTTCGCATTGACCATAAACTGGTCAACGCATAAAGTCAAACAAAGTTTGACTTTCAGACTCGAAAAGCAATAAAAGAACGAAGGAACACTTACGAAGGGTCCCCGAATGCTAATCTAGATCAAAATAGCTCAGGTATGAAACAAAGGTTTCAACTTAGAGCACATAAGATCAGATTCTTGTGAGAAATGAGTGAAAATGTGATGGGTATTTATAGTTTTCGGTTCACCGTTAGGATCGTTTCTTGGAGAAGAGGGAATGATCTAGCCCGTACACTTGTCAAGATGTTGTGGTAACTGATTTTGGCCACCACAAGAGTTTAACAAGTGGCACTTGACCTTTGGAGAATGTTTAGGGGCAAAAACGATTTGCTGCATCTGGACACTGCTTGCGCACCGTAACAAATAAACCCTTACGGTGCGCAAGGGCCAAGTTTGGCAGATTTACACTTTTGGTCCCTGTTGTGCTATAAGGTCATTTCCGACGCGTTTAAGGCCCGTTAACCCCATTTCAAAGCTCTAAAATGAAGTTAAAGTATAGGGAACTTAAAATGTGCTAAAAAATATCTCGGATGTCGGTTCGTTTAGCCGTACGATTGCGTTGTTCGGTTAATTACGACGGAATGCGCATAAGCGCGAAAAACGATCCAAATGACGCGACGAATGGATTTTTGGCAAGCCAAACACTAAAGCATAATATAGCCATGCTTACATAAATTTTTGGATGTCCGGATGTATTCAGAACATGAGTTATGTAAAGGTTATTTAAGGTATGTTAGGTATATGTTGATGTTCCGGAGTATTTGTCGCATTAACTGATTATGTTTACGCACCAGTTTGCGTATAACTCTCCAGAAAGTGATATAGAATTTGAAATTACATAAAAGTCAAAACATGAAAAATGTAAAACACAACCAAACAAACATTGGGATCAAATAACATTGTTTTATTGATAATAGAACTGTTCACAATGATTACAAGCACGGATGTTACAGTCTCCCCTACTTGTGGAAATTTCGTCCCGAAATTTATTTAGAGGAAACTCGTGGGAAAAGATGCGGATATTTCGCCTTCATTTGATCCTCGCGTTCCCAAGTAAACTCAGGTCCACGTTTAGCTTCCCAGCGAACTTTGACCAAAGGAATGCGCTTGCGTTTGAGCCACTTGACTTCACGTTCCATGATTTCCACTGGCTTTTAAACAAATTTCAGTGTTTTGCCAACACGAATTTCGTCAAGCGGTATGTGGAGGTTCTCATCAGCTAAACACCTCTTGAGATTGGACACGTGAAAAGTTGGATGAACATTTCCAAGTTCAGGAGGTAACTCAAGTCTGTAGGCTACCTTTCCGATTCTTTCGACGATCTTGAATGGTCCAACGTATCTTGGTGCAAGTTTACCTTTCTTTCCAAATCTGATCACACCTTTCCAAGGTGAGACCTTAAGTAATACTCGATCACCGACTTGAAATTCCAAGGCCTTGCGTTTTGGGTCCGCATAACTCTTCTGACGGCTTCTAGCTGTCTGAAGGTTATCACGAACTTTCTTGATCTTGTCAGTTGTCTCTAAAATGAGAGCAGGTCCAGTAAGTTGAGCCTCGCCGATCTCATTCCAGCAGACTGGTGAACGACATTTTCGACCATAGAGAGCCTCGAAAGGAGCCATTTTGATGCTGGTGTGATAACTGTTGTTGTAGGAGAATTCAATCAACTTAAGATGTGAATCCCAGCTACCACCAAAATCGATCACACAAGCTCTAAGCATATCCTCCAGAGTCTGGATTGTTCTCTCAGATTGACTATCCGTTTGCGGATGATAAGCTGTGCTCAGATTAAGTTGGGTCCCCATAGCAGATTGCATGGTTCTCCAAAAATGAGAAGTGAAACGAGCATCTCTGTCAGAAATGATGTTCAAAGGAACACCATGTCGAGCTACAATTTCATCCACATAGATTTGAGCAAGTCTGTCAGCAGGAAAATCCTCACGGAATGGTAAGAAATGTGCTGACTTAGTAAGACGATCAACAACTACCCAGATGGCATCATGACCTTTCTTTGTGCGCGGAAGTTTAGTAACAAGGTCCATAGTAATGTTTTCCCATTTCCAAACTGGGATCTCTGGTTGCTCCAATAAACCCGAAGGACGTTGATGTTCAGCCTTAACCTTAAGACAAGTAAGGCATTTTGATACGTATAAGGCAATGTCTTTCTTCATACCAGGCCACCAATTTTGATACGTATAATCCCTCAAAAGGGCACCTCCTGGAAATCACGTTAAGTTGTTCAAATGGGTCAAAGTTAAGATAAATAAAAAGTCAAAAGGTAGATTTTCGGAAACTTTATTAAATGAAGTTGTAAACATTTAAACTCATGTTTTTGACACTAAATCAATTGGTAACTAATATTAGAACATGTATGAACATGATCAGCTCGGCATTTCTAGTTTATATGTCGGTTCCCAACCGACAGTTAAGTAGTTTGACTTCTGCTTTGACTTTCGATTCTGACCTGATTTAGCAACTTTAGCTACTGATTCTAAGTTGCATTATGATCATATAATAGTGTAGAATAACCCTCTGTGGTTATACTACTTGATCATAATCAGATTCTGAGTTTTTACACAAGTTCTTATAATATACCTAATAATGACCAAAATGCCCTTTTTGCGCCTAACTTGATTTTAATCAATAAAGATCATATCAAATTGAATACCTACTGATATGGTAATATAATTAACTTGTTTTAACAGAATGAACTTGTTCATAACTTAGATTTTTATGCAAGTTCTAAATTATGTCACATTGTGACTAAAATGCCCTTATGGTGCATAGTTTGATTTTAAAACATAATGGTCATTTAAGTTGATTACCTACTGATGTTACAACTTAATTAAAATGTTTTGGCATATTGAACTTGTCTATAACTCATCTGATCACCCAATACCGCTTATGCGCGTACGGTTGAGCTTATGTAACTAGTTTACATAAGTTTACCGAAACATGCCAAATATTCTCAATTTATTTTGAATTCTAGAATGTAAACATGTTTACCCATATTATACAAGTATTAGTACTTGTGAGGGTTTAAACTACATTCTATTCGGTCATCGCTTAATCTAGCGTATCATGTCGTTTTCATTAATATAAGTTAACCGGTCCAAGTTTATGACTTGAATAAGACCCGTTAACATTCTAATTGGTTATAATACCATTCATTCCAGACTAAGGCATTCCAGTAGATTGCAACCAAGCTTAGTTAATTGATAACGATTGTGCTTATTATATTTCTTGCATATTAAGACTTGTTTAAGCCAGGTAAATACTCTTAACCTATTTTCCCTTTACGGGATTGGGTTACGGTAAATTATTACCGCTTGGTTGGGTATGGGATCATATGTCGGATTGTGGCTAGAAAATCCGCATAATCCGTTTTAATCTGTTTTGCTTGATAACTTAAACATTGGGGGTTAACGCGAATGTGTCCTGGATATCCTTGGCTCATTTAATTACAAATGGCCACGACTTATGCACGGGGTGTAGGCATACACCTGATAGATGCTAATGCTATTATAAAACATTTTTCTTACCAATATTAGGGATACCCCTTTATGGGTTAAAGTGGCATGTCGGTTAATCATATTAACGGTTTCTGTACCGGGCCCCATATGTATTGACAGGCATGTAAAATTGTATACAAGATAATTATTATTGTCCCAAGTTATTTATAAAATACATGTGCCTTTGTGCACTTAAAACAATTTTTAAATATTTTCAAAATGTGTCGGTTATTTGTATTTACCAGTGTAAACTGACGTATCCTCAAAAGACTAAGTGACAGGTTGCAAGGTTACGAAATAGGCTGGAAGTGCCGGTAATGCTTAAGAGGAATTTGCAGTTCCTTTGCATAAGAAGCCTATTAGTCTGTTATCTCATTTTTGTACAGTTACGATCCGATTGTGGATCTTTAGATACAATATCCGTCTGTATAATATTTTGAACACTCGGACATTTATATTGTAATATTTTAAATCCAAGACTTCCGTTGTGCTATCTTGTGTATTTGATAACAATCTCGTCACGTATACCCCATTCGGGCCCACCGGGTGTTGTTGAAATATCGGGGTGTGACAGATTGGTATTAGAGCCAACATTTGAGAGAATTAAACACTAGCCTTTTGTGTTTAATCCCAAACAACACAATAGCATAATCCTTAGACTTTCTAAGTCTAGGCATCGACCTAGGATTTACTCGTATCCTTATTAAGTTATATATATATATATATTGTTTTTAACTTTTGACATGCATAAAATCATGCCGCCAAGATTTAGAGGCAAAGGCAAGGGACCAATTCGAGGAGGTCCATCGGGACATGCACCCTCTCTACCTCATAGCTCGGAACACCGACAATACTTGGGTGATTCCTACTCATCTCAAACTGTGAGACATTATTTTTCCCATAACTGATCGCCATCTCACCATTCTCACCATTCCTATCGTTCTCACCAATCACAGCACTCCCACCAATCCCATCACTCACATTCCAATTCCTTCCATGGGTTGTTTGACCCAAACCAATATATCAACAACCCACCAGCTGCCCAAAATCAATTGGACCAGCCAAACCAGCCGGACGAAGACTCGGATCCAGAAATGCCACCATCTGGGTCTCATATGCACCCAATCGAGATTTCCAGTGGTTCTACATCTTATGCAGGATCACCCTACCAAGGTCCTAATGAATGGGACCAATATTTTAATCAGTTTACATTCGTTCATACACCTCCATATCAACCTCCGACACCGCCTCCGTCGCCTCCACCAGAGGATGTGCAAATGGAGCATGTGGAGCAACCACAGTTGCCACCAGAACCAAGGAGGAAACGTGGAGCATGCATGTCTGTGCGTATGGGACCAAGGCCAAGCCCCCTACCACCATTGCCCCAAACATACCCTTTAAATACAGTACCAGTGACCACAAACTTTCGTTCAACCACCACCATCGGGTTTTGATAACCCAATTTCAACGTATACAGATACGACTGGATACGACCCATTAAACCCTACTACACCGATAGATTATAACTATTAGGCACCATCATACGACTCTTATATGCAGGCAGTAGTACACAATACTTTATACCCATCTCCTTTCCCTCTCGTTTATCCAGCTACTAGATATCCAAATTATGGATACTAGTCTCCTGTTGTGCCTCAGCCACAGGCACTACCACTGCCACAATTAGAGGCCATTAATCAGGCCTTAGAAAGAGCGAAACAAATTTAGTGTCAGGCTGAAAAGAGTGAGAGGAAGACAAATAAGTTCTTCAAGAAGCTCTCCAAGCTAGTCAGGGGGAAGAAGGACGAGTACAATAATGTTATTATATATTTGTCGTATTTAAAATTCAAAAAGTCCCTGCAAGGACATGTATTTTTTTTGTCCCTACGAGGATATGTATTTCTTTTTAGTCCCTGCGTGGACAAGTATTTTATTTTATTTCAAAAAGTCCTGTGTAAGGCAAAGTATTGTAATCTTTCATCTTTTAATGATAATTTTTGGAATTTTCTATAATAATATGTATTCACTACATCCTTTCAAGCGATCGGCTCGATTTTATTTGAACTTTATCGATCTGCTCAATATTTCAAAAAGATATTCTTAATGGTTTTTGACCAGCCATATGGCAAAGCCTATATTATTGGCAATTATAAATGACAGTTAAGGATGAATAGCCCTCCTGTCCAGAGGTGGTGAACTACGTTCAAGCCTCGTAGCCTTTATGGTCAAATGAGATCATGGCTACTTATATATATTGTCAAACCATTAATACAAGTAATGTTAATAATCCTGGCAATGTGATATTGAGGAAATCACACTAGCCATCTAGGCGGTGGACTACGTCCAAGCCTTATAGCCTATATGATCAAATTAGATCACGGCTAATATTATCAATACGATGATCATTTTCAAAAATCGTTAGTGATGACCTGCCTATGGGCTATATTTTATTGTCAATTAAGACAAAGGACACTTGTGACCTTATGGTTCCCTGTCCAAGGTGGTGGACTATGTCCAAGCCTCATAGTCTATATGATCAAATGAGATCATGACTACTATCATCATTGCAATGATTATTTATCATTAACATCCTATGTGATGTTAATTAATTGGCTACAGGCTATATTATATTGTCAATTAAGACAATGACAGTTGTGGTCATATGACTCCCTGTCCAAAGGTGGTGAACTATGTTCAAGCCATAAAGCCACTTAATCAAATGAGATCGTGGCTATATATACAATATTATTTATTTAAAAATTTGTCAATGCGACAATGACAGTTGTGACTTTATGATCCACTGTCCAATAGGTGGTGGACTATGTCCAAACCTCATAGGCCTTGATGGTCCTATGAGTTCGTGGCTAAATATACTTGATTTGTTCTATTCAACATTCATTTAAAATGTTAAAATTATAATTTTTGATAGTTATGACGTTGTGCACACTGGTCCAAAAGGTGAAGGATATATATATATATATATATATATATATATATATATATCCAAACCTTATAACCTATATGGTTCAATAATACAATGGCTGATGAAATTTTCATGTCATCAGATTCGATGACTAATTATTATATTGCAACTGAGGTATCATTTATTTTGGTTTTTAGACCAAACTTAGATATGGCAAATCCAAATACGGATGGGCCCAACAGCGGACAAAAAGATTATATAAACAATGTCCGAATAGACGAAGGAGCAAACCTCCAAACCATAATAGCCTCAGAAGTTGACAAGGCTATGAATAATTCCATAGCTAACTTTAAGGGACCGAGCTCTGCTCATTCCAAGTCCCATTCTATTCCACATTCATCTGCCCGCAAGGAAAGCTCACGTTATTCTTCAACTGTGAAGAGTGAGCCAAAGCGGAACTTTCAGGAAAAGTCCCGTTCTTCTAAGGATGAGTGCATGTATATATTTTGTTTCCTGCAAGCCTCATGATTTTAATAGAGGGAAAGGGGTTATAGATTCCATGAAGTGGCTAGACGAGATGGAAATAGTGGTGGACATCAGCGGGTGCGCTAATAAGGATGTTGTGAAGTAGGCCTCCCAGTCGTTCAAGGGCGATGCCCTGACCTGGTGGAAGGCCATGATACAATCTACAGGGAAGGTGTCCCTGTACAATCTTGAATGGTCCAAGTTTGTGGACCTAATAAAAGAGACGTACTGTCCACCACATGAGGTGGAAAAGGTGGAGTCGGACTTTCTGACTCTCACTATGAAGAACTAAGATTGTCGGAAGTATGTTTCTGACTTCAAGTCATTGTCCGGGCTAGTTCCTTATCTGATCACGCCTGAGTTTAAGCGCATTGCGCAATTTATCGATGGGCTAGCGCCTGAGATAAAAGGCATGGCGAAGGCTTCAAAGCCTACCACATATAGGTCCGCTGTGGACCTATCCCTTTCCCTCACTCTGGATGCAGTGAGGCAATTGTCGGTTAAAATTGCGATCGACGGAAAACGGAAACGGGAGGATGATAACTCCCAGACATCAAAGAAAGGGAAGTTTGGGCTCAATAGGAACCAACAAAGGTCTGATGAGAGGCCCATGTGCAAGACATGCACCAAAAGACATTGGGGACAGTGTCGTTTAGACCAGTAAGCGAAGCCCAATGGTATATGCAAGAGATCAGGTCATAAGTCCTTGGACTGTAGGGACTTAAAGAATGCCGTGTGTTACGGCTGTGGCGACAAAAGCCACATTAAGACCAACTGCCCCAAACTTGCCAACGAGGGTACCGCAAATCCTGGAGAGGTGAAGAAGGGGAATGCCCGAGCTTTTCAGCTAACTGCGAGGGAAGCAGTTAATGACACCAATTTCATAACGGGCACGTTCCTCGTTAATTATATCTTTGCTAGCTAGAGTTCTTTTCGATTCTGGAGCTGATAAGTCTTTTGTAGTCCATAAGTTTAGTAAACTACTAAACCTACCTATAAGAACTCTAGACATAGCATATGAAGTAGAACTAGCCGATGGTACCTTAGAAACCGCCTCTTCTATTCTTGATGGATGCTCTATATCCATTAAGAATCATTCTATTCCTATCTCCCTTCTACCAATGAATTTGGAGGGGTTCGATATAGTCTTATGCATGGATTGGTTATCTCATAACCAAGCCCGCATTTCTTGTGATAAGAAACTCATCGAAGTTAAAACCCCACCTGGTGAAATGCTCACCATCTTTGGAGATTTACACTATGGACTGCCAGAGAAGGTGTCTCTACTCAAGGCATCCAAGTGTCTAAAAAGAGGACGTGTCATTTAAGTGGCACAAGTGATGATATATGAGACGAAGCCCAAGATAGAAGACATCTCAGTCATTTCCGAATATCCTGAAGTATTCCCTGAAGATCTACCCGGTCTACCTCCGGAGAGACAAGTGGAGTTTAGGATTGATATTCCACCAGGAGCTACTCCTGTAGCAAGGGCTCCATACCGGCTAGCACCTACAGAGATAAAGGAATTGAAGACCCATCTGGATGATCTTTTGGAGAAAGGCTTCATTCAGCCTAGTTCTTCACCTTGGGGAGCTCCTATCTTGTTCATTAAAAAGAAAATGGGTCAATGCGAATGTGCATTGATTACCGTGAGCTGAATAAGATAATGATCAAAAATCGTTATCCGTTTCCCAGGATCGACGATTTGTTCTATCAACTTCAAGGGGCTAGCTACTTCTCCAAGATCAACTTGAGATTGGGATACCATCAACTGAAGGTCAGGAGTGAAGACGTTCCAAAGACCACCTTCAGAACAAGATATGCGAGTTTCTAGTGATGCATTTTGGGCTCACAAATGCACCTGCAGCATTCATGGACCTCATGAATAGAGTCTGCAAGCCGTATATAGATAAGTTTTTCATTGTCTTTATAGACGACATACTTATCTATTCTCGTAATCAAATTGATCACGAGAAACATCTTCGGTGCATTCTAGTGCTACTAAAGTAGGAGAAGCTTTATGTTAAGTTCTTTAAGTGCGAATTTTGGCTTAGAGAAGTCCAATTTCTTGGACACATGATTAGTGAACGTGGTACCCAGGTGGATCCCGCTAAGATAGAAGCCATCATGAATTGGGAAGCACCGAAGACACCGTCTGAAATATGTAGCTTCTTAGGATTGGCTAGATATTATCGAAGGTTCATTGAGAACTTCTTAAGAATAGCCACTCCTTTGACTACCCTGACCCGCAAGAATGTCAAGTTTGACTGGGGTCCCAAGCAGCAAGAATCCTTTGAGATTCTAAAGCACAAGTCAAGAAATGCTCCAGTCTTGACTTTACCTGAGGGTATCGGAGACTTTGTTGTCTAATGTGATGCCTCGCATACAAGCATGGATTGTGTGCTTATGCAGAGAGGCAAGGTGATTTCCTATGCATTACGACAACTAAAAGTGCATGAAAGGAACTACACCACCTATGACTTGGAGTTGGGTGTTGTTGTATTTGCACTAAAGTTATGGAGACATTACTTGTATAGCACGAAGTGTATTATATACACTGACCATAAAAGTCTCTAGCATCTGTTTAACCAAAAAGATTTAAATATGCGACAACACCATTGGATGGAGACTCTAAATGATTATGATTGCGGATTCGCAACCCTCCCGACAAGGCCAATGTGGTTGCCAATGCACTAAGTCGCAAGGAAAGGGTTAAGCCGATTCGGATTAATGCCAAGAGTATCGAACTCAAGATTTTCTTAAATGAGAAGCTATTGGATGCGTAAAAGCAAGCCTTATTAGAAGCTAACATTTCTAGTGAAGGATCGGGTGGTACTGTTGATCAATTGTCACCTGGAAAAGATGGAATCCTTAGATTGAGTGATCGAATCGGGGTTCCAGTCTTCGGAGGGATTAGAGATCTAATCCTCCAGGAAGCGCATAATTCTAAATATTCTGTTCACCCTGGAGGTGACAAAATGTATCAAGATCTGAGAAAGAATTATTAGTGGATGGGTATGAAGAAATCCATAGCCACCTACGTAGCTAAGTGTCTGACGTGTTCACAAGTTAAAGCTGAACACCAAAAACCGTCAGGACTTCTACAACAGCTTGAGATTCCCAGGTGGAAATGGGAAATGGTAACTATGGTTCTAATTACCAAGTTACCTAAGACCAAACGTGGCAATGACATGATTTGGGTCAGCGTTGATAGGCTGACGAAATCAGCCCACTTTTTGCCAAGTAAAGAGGCGTATAGCTTTGATAAATTGGCTAAATTGTACGTGGACGAGATTGTATCCCTGCATGGCATTCCAGTATCTATTGTATTTGATAGAGATACTAGATATACATCTTACTTCTGGAAGAGTTTCCAGTAATCATTAGGCACGAGATTGAACTTTAGTAGGCTTACCATCCTCAGACTAATGGATAGAGTGAGCGTACTATCCAAACCTTGGAAGACATGCTTAGGGCATGTGTGATTGACTTGGGTGGTAGCTAGGATGACCATCTCCCCCTAATAGAATTCTCCTACAATAACAGTTATCATACAAGTATCAAGGCCGCTCCTTTTGAAGCCTTATATGGAAAAAATATCGAACGCCCATTTGTTGGGCTGAGGTTGGGGAAGCCCAACTATCTGGACCAGAGATTGTCCTAGAGACCATGGATAAGATTGTTCAAATCCGTGATAATCTCAAAGCTTACAGGGATAGGCAGAAAAGTTATGTAGACAAGAGGTGTAAACCTCTTAAATTCCAAGTAGGGGACAAAGTCTTATTACAGGTACCACCCTGGAAAGGTGTGATGCGTTTTGGAAAGAAGGGAAAGTTGAGCCCAATATATATCAGACCATTCGAGATAATCGAATGTGTCGGATCAGTAGCTTACAAGCTTAAACTATTGGAGGAGCTTAGTGGAATTCATGATGAGTTCTACATCTGTAGTTTAAAGAAATGTCTAGCCGATGAGTCGCTAGCAATGTCACATCACGATGTGCAAATTGATGAAAACCTGAGGTTTGTTGAGAAACCAATTTCAATTGAGGATCGACAGGTTAAGAAGCTCCGAAGGTAGTTAATACCTATTGTGAAGGTTAAATGGGTTGCCCGTCGTGGCCCCGAGTATACATGGGAGGTTAAGTCCACTATGCGACAAAAGTACCCCCATCTTTTTGAATAAAATCTCAAGGTCGAGATTTCTTTTATGGGGTGAGGATGTAACACCTCGTAAATTTGTGTCGGATAATGTACTGACACGTGTCCACTCTCAAATATGCCTATTAAATTGGACGAGAGGGACTAGTTTTGTCAAATTATGAAACCTTGAATGTGGAGGGAGTAAAGGTGTCAACATGCCAAATTATTTCCTCCGAGGGACCCTTTACTGTGACACCCGGCCACTCAGGCAGTGTTGCAAAAATCGGCCTAGGCGGCCGATTAATAGGCGCCTAGGCGCTAGGCGGCTACTTGCTGACTAATTTTGAGCTAGTCGGTCAATTAATCGGAGTCGGTCAAAATCGGTCCTAGGCGGCCAAAAATCGGATTAATCGGTCAAAATCGGTCCTAGGCGGTCAAAGTTGGTCAGAATCAGTCAAAATCGGTCAAAATCGAACCATACTATCTGAAACTTGAAGTATTTATGTGAATTTTGAAGTATTATTTTTATATTATTGGGTATATATATATATATATATATATATATATATATAATTTTGAAAAAATACATATAACAATCCAATTCCGATTAATCCCTAGGCGGTACCTCACCGCCCGACTAGCGCCTAGCGCCTTCTACAACATTGCTCTCAGGCCATACCGAACAATAGTAATCTGTGTAGTAAACATGTAACATGACTATTTATGACTGACTGAGATGTTAATACATGATATTGATGTGTTGGTAATTTTAGATGTGCATAAAAATTATGTTGGCAACGATAAAACTAATGCTTATCGCGTAACGTTTAAAATGCAAAACGAACGTCGGTGACCACCCGATCAGTGTTAAAATCCTAAAAATAACCTGTTATGATTAGAATAATAATAATTTTCATATTCGTGTGGGAAAATAATTTAAAACACTAAGAAACTCTATTTTTCGAGTTTGAGCGCGTACCGCGCGATACTACGCGAATTAAACAAAATACCGTCAACACAGCCAGTCAAGGCAACTGGTAATTATTCCAGTAATAATTTTAAGTGATTATTTTTATTGAATGATAAAAATAATTTAAAACGCACTAAAACGGGATTAAAACGCTAGATAAAATACCCGGTAATCAGTAAAATACCTGTTTTTGGAACTAATATGCGTATAATATATGTATGTATATCTAATGATGTGAGAGGGGGGTGAATGTGGCGGCATTAAGGGCTGCCAAAACATTCTTGTTTCTTGCAATTTTTACACTTGTCATATCTAGAGATTTGAAGTGATGATTAATCTTTGATACATGCACCATATACATTCACATTCCAAGACAACATTCAAAATTCACTCTCTCTCTTCTTCTTGCAAACTCATGGCCGAACACCCCCTAACCACACTATCATTTCAATTTCAAAATCAAAACATGATGAATCAAGAGCTAATCAAGGTGATTTTAAGCTTGTAAGAGGGTTTGGAAGTGATTTCAAGCAAGTATCAAGCAAAACCAAGTCTCATATCACCATCTTCCATCAAAAACCCATTTAAACTCTTGAAGGTATAACATATTTCATTAAACATTGCTCTTGATTCATATTGATAAAGATGATAGTAAAAGTTTCTCTTGATTCTTGAAATCTAAACATTAACTTGAAAATTTCAAACAAATGAGTTTTGAATAAAATAAAAAAAATGGGTGTATGCATGTATGTATATATGGCCAAGAATGTGTGTGTATGTGTATATGTTGTATTTTGATTTTTGATGAAAGAGTTCTTGATTTATTTGATTTCCTTGAAAAGTATGATGCATGAAGGAACTTTTAAGTGTCATACAAGAATGTTCTAAACTGAATTAGAGATTGAAAGTGATATATTGAAAAGTGAAATTTTGGAAGTATGTGTGTGTATGTGTGCCGTATATATATGTATGCATGTATGTCAAAGTTGTTGTGTAATCATAAAAGTGAAGGATCTAAGTATGAATGAACATGAATGATTGAAGGATTAAAGTGTTATGTATGATATTTGAAAGAATAAGATGTTAGTAAGGTTTTGATGTATTGAAATCATATTAGATGATAAAGTTGTGATATGAACATATTAGATGCATATACTTAGACATGCATGATGATATACGATCTTAAAAAGGGTATTTGAGTATGATTGAGTAAAAATCAGTTATGAGCAGTTTATAAACACTAAAATGAAGTTATTTTAAAATTTTTAGTGACTTATAACTTTGTCATAATGTTTGCTAGCTTTGCATGTTGTACTTGGTGCATTAAAGGTTGTAAAATACGTGAAATCGCATGATTTATGTGACTTAAATAAAAACTGAACTAATATGATTATAACCACTAATTAAATCAGTAAATAACATGTATTACGTTAAAATATCAAATCGTTTCGAGTTGTGATGGTTATAGTAACGTTTAACGCAAAATTATGCGTTAAAACGGTCAAAAATCGGCTTTTCGAATGATTTTTGTAAAACTGATTTAGATCAGTAAATAAACTGATGTTTTTAGTTTAGGAATAAGTATTTTAACTAATTTTAAGTTTATTTGGTGTTTGATTGGTCATACGTGACTTTCGACGCCCGAAAACGTTACCGGATCGCTAAAATACACATTTTTCGCTATACAATAGTGTGAGTAAAATTTTGGGTAAAAATTATGTGGCAAAATGTGTTAAGTGGTTTAAATATAAGAATATGAAAATATGTTAAGTTCTTAACTTGATGTTAGAAATCTAGCTTACGCATGTATGCTTGTACGTTATGTGCGGTAGAAATAGTGAAAATTGTGTTAGACATGAAACTTGTTTGTCGAGTATGAAATTTGATACATATACGATGTTTTATGTATATTTGCTTTAAAAATGACAAAATAGTTAAATTAGCAATATTTCGCGTGTTTCGGTGTTAAATTATGTGAACGTTTATGTATATATATTACGAAGCGCAAATCGTAGATATATTGCGTATAAACGGGAAAGTTAACGGATTTACACAATAATGGTCACCAATAAAACCATTCAAGTCACAAAATCATAAAAATATATATATGGACTCATGTATATATTAACTTGCCAACGTAATCCAAAAATAACAACTCTTCGAGGTATCTCAAAGTTATGTGACAATTCTAAGAAAACAGAGAAACTTAGGATTTTTGTGTTATTGATTTAAAATCATTCCTATATATAATAGGACGTGTAGAAATCAATCTTTGGGATTGCACTATGTAAAATACGCACCCAAAGGTGAGTGTCACTAAACCTCTCTTTTTACTGCTTTGTATA
Organism: Helianthus tuberosus; assembly: GCA_030545235.1. Taxonomy (NCBI): domain Eukaryota; kingdom Viridiplantae; phylum Streptophyta; class Magnoliopsida; order Asterales; family Asteraceae; genus Helianthus; species Helianthus tuberosus. The sequence continues at coordinate 104,005 of JARYGA010039306.1, read as the reverse complement.
TATTTTGGGGGTAGAAAACGTCAATAAAAGGGTTTAAGAATGTTTTTGAAATAAAACATACCTTTTAATATAAAATATATATTTTCGTTGAAAATATATGAAATTTGATAAGTCATACGTTTCGAATTAAAAACGTTTTTGATGAATGAATATTGGAAATTGGGATGGTACGGTATTTCCTAAGCGAAACATGACCGTACAGTTGGGACGAATGCCGGCCTGGGTCTCAAATAATGGAGTGTCAGAGGGATTCGTACAACGTCGTGTATTAAATTGTCATATTAGTAGGATATATATATTGTACGTGAGGCGGACATCATATTACTCTACAAGAGGACCCTGCGCCCATGATGTCATTTAATCATTTAAGTAATGTATGCGAGGAATAGTTGGTAGATCTATCGGGTTGACAACCCCGTCGTGACCGGTCACCCCGTGTCAAGTCAAGCGACGAATTTTGATTATGTTTATTGTCTAGCTTTGATTATTCCTACATGGTTAATATATAGTTCATATCGTCTAGCTAACATACGAGTCTGAAAATTGACGCAATAATTTAATATACAAAACCTGGGTAGTAACAATATTATCGGGTTCTTGAAACTGCGACGGAAGGCCCATGGAATTTTATTAAGGAAGTAAAATGGACTTTCTAAAATTATATAGATGTTTTCAATTAAACATCTAAATAGAAAGTTTTCCTTGGAATAAATTGTTTGTAAGTGAATATGTGAACTCACATTCCTTTGTGTTGACACTTGATTTTAACGTGTTCTACAAGTACTTGAGTTCGGCTTCGGGAAAACATGGCGTATCTTGTGTTTGATGATGCATGTTGTTTTGTTTAAATATGTTGGACAACTTTTAAACTCTCTGGGACGTTTGTAATAAGATCCATGAGGATCAAAACAACTTAACTTATGTGGTTGTGTCATGACCGTTAAAATGTAATGATTATTACTTATGTTTTAAAATATGTCAAAATGTCCAACAAATGAGTGCATTGTCCGACAACGTATAAATGGGCACCAACTTTCGTCACCACTACGTTTAATATTCCGTTGCGATGTTTTTGGGGTGTGACATTTACGGACCGCAAGCCCTTGTGATTACGGATGGTAAGCATGTATATATGTTGTTGTTGACCGCAAGGTATTTTACCTTACGCTCCGTAAGGATTCAAAACCTTGGGCGCTTTTGCTAGCTTACGGACCGTAAGCTTCGAGCTCATATGGTCCGTAAGGAACAGAGATTGCAGTTTCTTTGTGTGTTGCCTAAGTATTTCTGCATTGCTGCCACTTAGCTCGAATTATGCCACCCATCCTTAGTTCATTACACGTCTAATGAACACTTGGAATGATCCTACATCAGTTCTAGACACCTGGATTGATCCTAAACATCCTCCACAACTATAAATAGGACCTTCATTCAATCCTTAAACTTGCACCTTTCTCATAATTCCTCTCTAATCTCAATCTGGAAGTTCCTGGTAAAAAAGGAGCATCCCTCTGTGTTTCAAACATTCTAAGGACCACTTGTAAGTGTTCCTTTCCAGGTCTTTTCGTTTTTGTAGGATCGTGAATCGATCGAAACGAGTCTATCAGAAGAGTTCTCGGTCTAATCAGAGGCGGAATTCATTGATTAGACTTTATAACAGCTTGATTCACTCTTAATTGTCTTGATATATTGATATAACATGTTTACAGATCAAATGACACGTCGGCATCACTTCGGTACCAGAATCATGAACATTACAAATGAATTCACACGACAGGTATATATAGGGGAAGTGATTTCGCACGGAATAGACAAAAGGAATTTCGTGCGAAATGAACTTTCAACACACAAACCCTATATTCCTCGTACTATGTGCCCTGATCTAACAATTCTATTACAAGACTCGATACAAGACGGAGTCGACATACATATGCACCAACAGACTCCCCCTTGGATGTTGACGAAGTCTTCGGTGTCGAGTCTTCAAAGTCTTCAGCCTTGATCAGTCTTCGGGCTTTTTCAAAGTATTCGACAGTGTAAGCATCCTCACTCTTTGTATCTTCTTCTCTCATCACCTAACTTCCCCTTGGATGATGATCTAACAATCTCTTGTATTTTCCCAGGATCAAACTACTGGCTCTATTCTCTTTATCTTCTCTTGATTCCTTAAATTCATCAGCATCAGCAGTTAGCATGAACCTCTGGAATCGAATCTGGCTTTTGCATCTTCAGACTCCCCTTTGCTAGCAAACTCCCCCTTGAGTTGTGCTGGGATCGTAGTCTTGCTTTCACAGGTTCACAAGTTCAGGATCGAAACCTGGCTCAACTTCTGCTCAAAATTCGAAACCTGACTAACCTGCACCTTCTCTACCCAAAACATAAATTTCATAAAATTTAAAGTTTAACATTTTTAGAAAACATCACTAGATTGAGAACTCATCAAAAAATTTGAACAATTTTTACTCTCTGATGACTACTTGTTGGCAAAATATTTGTTCTAATAACACTCTCCCAAACCTGTTCGTCATGCTCAACACTTGGAATTTTGAAAATCAGCTCTCCAACATCAGTTGTCGAAAATCTTTTTGAATTTTTCAAAATTTTATGCTAAAACACACTAAAAATCTTTTTGGAATTTTGTCATTAAATGAAATGCAGTAAAGAAATATTTACAGACAATATTTTTGTAAGTTTGTGTAAGAGGATCATATCAGTTTATGAGACAAATCACCAACATCGTTAATCTTTAATCATTTTAATTTCTAAACGATTCACTTAGATTGTCAGTATACTGATCCACTTAAATTTTCACCCAAAGTTCAATTGTTTCGAGATACGAGATTAATGTTTTAGAGACTTAAACTTATTCGCGTGTCCCACCTCAGAATATACTCCCGTATCCAGATCCCAATATTCAGTCTTACAGGTGAGTATACCTAGATGATATCTGTAAAGGGTTAAATGCGAGGGCCATGAGAGCTCAGGCTATTGCTTCCGCAAAATCAGAGAGATGATGGCTTCGACTTTTAAGTGTGTTCCCTTTAGAGAATCTTTTCTTCAACAGCACATGATTAGCATTTTGCAATGTTTCATCATTTTTTATGCTGAGGGGGGTGCTATATTTCAAGCAAGCGAAAAGTATTATACGGGGACTAGGCCATTGCTTCCGCAAAATCAGAAGTCCCGGGATAATACCCCAGATATCACTAAGCATAAAGACCTAGTATCTCAGAAAGAGGGATCTTTCAAACAAGATTTCGGGGGTTACCCATATATCCGAGAGATTTTCCCCACGAGATAAGCAAATCTTGATTTTTAGGTTTATATCTCGACACAATCTACTAAATGTGCAAAAACCTACTGGCACATCCTCAGTGAGACCGTTTATCACTTTTTAACTTTCCTATTCTTTAGCGTGCTGTGATAGTCCACTGATGTACTATCATTTCCTCTTTTTCTCAACAAAACTATTTTTTGATTTTATCATGTTGTTTTTGGATTTTCTAAAATTTCTTATTCCCCCTAAAATTCAAAACCATTTTAAAGAAATTTGAAAACAAACTATACAAGTAAAGTGACAATTGATTTGAATTGCTTCAATTCGCCATCTACTTGGCATCAACAATCAGAACTCCCCCTTACAACAAACTATTTTCCCATTATGATTTCAAAACACTTAAGTTTGTTTTAATCAAAAATGATTTTTTCGGAAAATAAGTTTTGTTGATTTTACCACTAGTAAAAATGGGGTTATGAACATCACATTGTTTTCCAATCTCATGAAAAATTTAACACTTTCAGATTTTAACAACAATACCATGTAGGAAATCAAGTACAACTTAATGTCCCTGATTAACCACTTGTAGATCCTTTACAAACACAATTATCAAGAATGATGCCGATTCCTACTCCCCAATTACCAACCTGGGAGTTCCGGTAAGTCAGGATTTCAGTTTGAAAATCCTGTCACACAAGCCTGACCAGCCTTGGGTGATTTTGACTCACATCTATCCCACCATCTTTTTTATTTGTAAAATTCTTTTGCGCCCTTCACTTTTCCATCAACCATCTTTCCGAAAATATGTTTAACTTTTCCATTAAACACTTTTTCAGCATCAAATTCTTTCTTACCATCAAAGAATTGATCTGAAATCTCAACTTTACCAACTTTCAGCTTCAAATTTTCTTTTGACAATGACTGAAAATTTTCCTCGTTCATTTCTGGAACGAGATTCTTCTCATTTTTCTCAACACATGACTCCTCTGACTTTGACGAGTCAGACTCATTGTCAGAACTACTCTCTGATTTAACAACCCATCTTTGTTTATTCAAATCAACTTTTCTTTTGTAAAAACGTTTCGAACTTTCACCAGTTTCGAAAGTCGAATCTTTGAACTTTTTAAAACTTTCTATTGGTTGTTTCTTTTCATCAACATATTTCTTGTTCAACTTTGAGTTAGAAGTAACTCCCTGTTTTGTATAACTAGACTTTGGGCAATTCCAAGTGATATGTCCAACTTCTTGGCATTTGAAACAGGTTCTTCTTTCAACCCTTCGTTCAGATTCTTTCAACATATTCTTCTTTCTTTCAGCAAGAAACTCTTTGTTTGTCTGTCTCCAGAATTGTTTCTTCTCTTCTTCTACTGAACTTGCACCTGAAACAAATTTAGTTTTTGTTTTATAAGTTTTCTCATTTTTATGATTTTTCGAGGGAATGAAACCTAATCCATTCTTTTTGAAATTACCGTTATGATTTGGTTTCTTTTTTAAATTTAGTTTTCTCATTTTTATGTTCAATCTCTGTTGAACTCTTGAAGTATATTTTTTAGGTTTTTCAGTAAGATTTAAATCTTTTATTTCAGAAATATTAATTTCCGTTAATTTGAAAACCTTTTTGATCATTTCAATTTTGACACTTCTTATTGGAAATTCTTCATCAGAATATAATTTGTTTGAATCATTCAAAGTATATGCCACTTTGTTTGGTTCGTCATTCAAATTAGATTTTGATAACAAGAATTCTTTATTATAAACCCGTTTGACTTGTGAACTCGGACTCTTTTCTGATGAACTCGAACTTTCAGATTTAGACTCCGACTTTGACTCTTCATCCATATCCAACACCTGATCAACCACTTTCTTTAATATCTCAGACTCATGATCAGTGTCAGACGCTGTGAATGTGACATCAATGTTGTCTGGTAACTCATCAATGGTTTCAGACTTTAACTTTATGTTGAGTGCATTTTTTAATCGTTCCTCATTCGGTTTTCTTGGAGCATAACTTTCATAGATTGGAGGCGGACACTTGTTATACTTGACACTTTGTTTCTTACCAGTATCCTCTTCCATCTTTTTATCTTGAAAGGCTTCAAGACCTGCAACAGTAGGATAAACTCGATCAATCAAATAATCACAAGTTGTATAACTCAACAGTAATCGTTTGATTCTTTCACTTTCAATCTTTTCGAGTTCCAAATCCTGCTTCAGTTTTGCACAATCTTCAATATACTCATTTATGACCTTTTGCTTTGTCATTAATGTTGAACTCATCATTTTCATAGCAGCATCTACCTCTAAGTTTATCTTGTTCAAACTATCAACCGTCTTGTTCAGCACATCATATGATTCTTTCACATACTTCACATCAAACAATAGTTTTTCTTTTAACTCTTCAAGTTCACGAATCTTCTTGTCTTTCTCTTCACAATGTTTGCATGATTCCAGACATTTCAGACAAGGTTTCGTGACCTCAACTATCTTTTCAACCTCAATAATCTTCTCAACTTCAATGATTTTTTCGACTTCGAAGATTTTTTCAACTTCGATGATTTTCTCTACTTCAACAATTTTCTCTACCACCTTTTCAATCAACGGTTCTTCATCAAAATCTATTTTTACTTCACACTCTGCATCTATGACCTTTTCTGTTGAATTTTCTTCAACTTTTGCTTCCTCAGCTTCCAATTTTGCCTTTAATTCAGCAATCCGTCTTGCTTCAAACTCTCTTCTCAATCTAGCAGCCTTCTTCTCATTCAGCATCTCAACCTTATCTGCAAAGAACAAATTAAAACTATCAAGATCCAAACCTTTTCTAGCTTTATTAATATATTCTTCTTCATCATCGGTATCTGCATCACTTCCTAATTCTGGAAAAATCGGTATTCTTTTCGGACTAGATTTGACTTCTTCTTCTTCTTCCAGAATTCTAGCAACAAGACCTGAACCGGGTGGAATGTATTTGTCCCAGCTAAAACCCTCTGCAACCTTTTCATCATCTTGATTAACAAGATAAGCTTTTTCTTTTCAACATCAATGGCACGGGATGATGATGGTTGTTGATCAATTTGATGAAATATTGATTTTTGATAATAATCATTCTTTTCTTGTCTTCCGGTTGCTTCTTTATTTTTGCATTCTCGTTTAAAATGTCCCCTTTCTTTGCAACGAAAACAAGTGACCTTTGATTTGTCAAACCCTATCGGAGATGCACTCATTTCACGAAAATCATCTCTACCGGTGATTTGTTGGAACTTTTCTGCTCTTCTTACAGCACTAGCTAAACACCACTTGATATCCATCAACTCAAGTTCCTCAGCATCAATCTGATCATAATCCTCTTTGGTGAGCATCGGATTTCCAATTCGGCTAGCAACTAAGCTTTCATACGATTCTAACATAGTGGCAAGCGTCGCCATGTGTTGCTTAGCTACTTCTGGAGAGAGATTTTGACCATTTTGAAAGTTCAATGTGACATTGCGTTGCAGATTTGTTGAATTCTGTCGTTGAGGACTTGGTGTTTTGATATTCGGATCAAAACTTGAATACGAAGATGAATATCAACCACTCTGAGTTACTGTGCTACCATTTGTTCCAGAAGAACTATCAGCACTGAAAGCAGTCTTAATCTTTGGACTCGGAGTAGTCTCAAATTTATTTCCTCTGTAGTATAAACTGACATCTTGTTGCGCATTTGGATTACTCATAATAGCAGTTTTCTGAATATCCAATTCATGTTCTTCAATTTTATGAATAAATTTCGCCAAGTTCATACTTTCAGATTTTCTCATGTGTTTTAAGATCAGCAAATATTTTCCCCATTTTTGTTGTGGTAACGCATCAGCTAGTTTATCCACCCATTCATCATCATCTTTCTTTATTTCCAATCTTCCCATCTCCAGAACAAGATGACAATATCTATCAATAGTTGCTTTTGTTGTCTCTCCTTCAAATGCAACAAACAGATCAAATGACTTCTTTAATAAAGCTTGTTTGTTCTTTATCATATCAGCGCTTCCTTTAAACTTGTTAATCAACGCCAACCAGATTGATCTCGCAGTTCCTTGATGTTGGAGTAACACGTAGATATCTTCTTTTGCAGATTGTTGAAGAAGACTAATCATCAATTTTTCACTGGTGTACTTCAATTTTTCATTCGTTGAAAAGTCACTAAAAGCCTTTTCAAGCCCCACTTCATCCTTCGATTTAGCATAATCCACTTCCAATGAACACCATGCATCAAATTTATAAGCTTGCACCCAGTTTTCAAAATGGTTTTGCCACCCTTTAAAATCCTCGATGTACATAAGCTTTGGAGGCTTTTGAGATGTTCCCGTTTCATTTTCAATTTCAATGGTTTCGACAGCAGAGATTGGGGCAGCTGAAATTGTTGCAAACGCATTGTAAAATTCCTCTTCCATGTTTCGGTAACCTGTTACACAAATTCACAAAGTTCAAACAACAATGAAATTTCACACGAAATGAGAACTCAAACGAAATGACTTGGTGTGAAATAGCTTCTTCAAACGAAATCAAATTTTGGTGCGAAATAGCTTCTTTTCAAGCGAAATACTCTTTCACACGAAATACAGTTTTCAAACGAAATAGCCCTTTGATACGAAATGAATGTTAAATTCGTACGAAATGAAATTCAAGAAGGTGATTTCGTGCGAAATAGATTCCACAGAGATGATTGCGTATGAAACGAGGTTTAAAAAACTTGATTTCGTGCGAAATGATATGACAAGTTCACACGAAATAGCCTATTTCGCGCGGAATGCTGCTAACGTCACCATGATCGATCTGATTTTTGTTAAATTTACCAAGTTTTAGGCTGAATTAAGGTCTAATTCTTTCAAGGATTCATTAAAACACTGTTTCACTTGTAATATGTGAAATTCAATCCATTTTAACCGTAAAAACTTGTTAATTTTGGGAAAGAAGGTGTAGAAGTCAGATTTTTGAAGAAAACAAGCTAAATTTGGTAAGAACTCTTCCTCCTGAGCTCTGATACCACTTGTAGGATCGTGAATCGATCGAAACGAGTCTATTAGAAGAGTTCTCGGTCTAATCAGAGGCGGAATTCATTGATTAGACTTTATAACAGCTTGATTCACTCTTAATTGTCTTGATATATTGATATAACACGTTTACAGATCAAATGACATGTCGGCAGCACTTCGGTACCGGAATCATGAACATTACAAATGAATTGACACGACAGGTATATATAGGGGAAGTGATTTCGCACGGAATAGACAAAAGGCATTTCGTGCGAAATAGCTGATTGCTTTTTCGTACGAAATAGCTAATTGTCATTTCTTGCGAAATGAACTTTCAACACACAAACCCTATATTCCTCGTACTACGTGCCCTGATCTAACAATTCTATTACAAGACTCGATACAAGACGGAGTCGACAGACATATGCACCAACAGTTTTTATAGGCTTTTATAAGCCAAAAGTCAAGCAAATTGACTTTTGCTTTGACTTTCGGTAGACCATTATGGTCCAGCCATTGTTTGAATCGAACATTGCTACATTATCATAATAAGGTAGGTGTTAATCCCTCAAAAGGGAACCTCCTGGAAATCACGTTAAGTTGGTCAAATGACTGGTCAAAGTTAAGTTAAATAAAAAGTCAAAAGGCAGATTTTTGGAAACTTTATTAAATGAAGTTGCAAACATTTAAACTCATGTTTTTGAGACTAAATCATTTGGTAACTAATATTAAAACATGTATGAACATGTTCAGCCCGTCATTTCCAGTTTACGTGTCGGTTCGCAACCGAAAGTCAAGCAGTTTGATTGCTGCTTTGACTTTCGATTCTGATCCGATTTAGCAACTTTAGCTACTGATTCTAAGTTGCATTATGATCATATAATAGTGTAGTATAACCCTCTATGGTTATACTACTTGGTCATAATCAGATTCTGAATTTTTACACAAGTTCTTATAATATGCCTAATAATGACCAAAATGCCCTTTTTGTGCATAACTTGATTTTAATCAATAAATATCATATGAAATTGATTACCTACTGATATGGTAATATAATTAACTTGTTTTAACAGAATGAACTTGTTCATAACTTAGATTTTTATGCAAGTTCCTAAATTATGTCACACTATGACTAAAATGCCCGTGTGGTGCATAGTTTGATTTTAAAACCATAATGGTCATATAAATTGATAACCTACTGATGTTACAACTTAATTAAAATGTTTTGGCATATTGATCTTGTCTATAACTCATCCGATCACCCGATACCGCTTATGCGCGTACGGTTGAGCTTATGTAACTAGTTTACGTAAGTTTACCGAAACGGGTCAAATCTTCTCAATTTTGTTTCAAATTCAAGAATGCAAACATGTTTACCCATATTATACAAGTCTTAGTACTTGTGAGAGTTTAAACTACAATCTATTCGGTCATCGCTTAATCTAGCGCATCGTACCGTTTTCATTAATTTAAGTTAACCGGTCCAAGTCTATGACTTGAATAAGACCCCTTAACATTATAATTGGTTATAATACCATTCATTCCAGACTAAGGCATTCCAGTAGATTGCAACCAAGTTTAGTTAATTGGTAAAGGCAGTGCTTATTTTATTTCTTGCGTTGTAACACTTGTTTAAGCCAGGTAAATACTCTTAACCTATTTTCCTTATATGGGCTTGGGATACGGTAAATTATTACTGCTTGGTTGGGTATGGGATCATAAGGTGACTAGAAAATCCGCATAACCAATTTTAATCTGTTTTGCTTGATAACTTAAATATTGGGGATCAACGCGACCGTGTCCTGGATATCCTCGGCTCATTTAATTACAAATGGCCATGACTTAAGCACGAGGTGTAGGCATACACCTGACAGATGCTAATGCTAATGCTATTGTTAAATATTTGTCTTACCTATATTGGGGATACCCCTTTGTGGGTTAAAGTGGCGTATCAATTAATCATGTTATCGGTTTCTGTACCGGGCCTCATATGTATTGACAGGCATGTAAATCGGTATACAAGATAATTATTATTGTCCCAAGTTATTTATAAAATACATGTTCCTTTGTGCACTTAAAACAATTTTGAAATATTTTTAAAATGTGTCAGTTATTTGTATTTACCAATGTAAACTGACGTATCTTCAAAAGACTAAGTGACAGGTTGCAAGGTTACGAAATAGGCTGGAAGTGCCGATAATGCCTAAGAGGAATTTGCAACTCCTTTGCATAAGAAGCCTATTAGTCTGTTATCTCATTTTTGTATATTTACGATCCGCCTGTGGATCTTTAGATACAATATCCGTCTGTATAATATTTTAAACACTCGGACATTTATATTGTAATATTTTAAATCCAAGACTTCCGTTGTGCTGTCTTGTATATTTGATATCAATCTTGACACGTATACCCCATCCGGGCCCACCAGGTGTAGTTGAAATATCAGGATGTGACAGGTGTGCATGCTAATATCAGCTTAAATAAGTTATAAAATTGATATATATGTTAAAACAAATGAGTTATAAGTTATAAAAACCATTTACATCATTTATGAAATTTATTCAAAAGTTCAACTTTTACGTAGCATGCTCGACTTAACAATTCAACTAGTAAACGTAATAATCCGAAGGTATGATCACAGAGCGATCAGACTATCATTATTACGATCACGTAGGAAAGTTCGGATTGAACTTTACCTTGACCAAATTGGTCAGAAGCTAAAGACAAACAGAAAGTCAATTGTTTGACTTTAAACTTCAAATAAACAAAATAAATATAAAAGAACTTAGGAGAAACACTTACTTGAAAGTGTTGAGCATAATAGAACTAGGAGTGGAGTCCTTTTGTCTAGAGGATAGCTCCAAGAAAGATTTAGAGTGAAGTAAAGTGAATGAGCAAAGGAAATGGATAATCATGTGACCTATTTATAGTTGCAAGATCACCACAAGATCATGCCAAGTGTTGAGAAGGCTTCTCAGATGTGAACAAGTGCCCCTTGAGGTGTAGGACCAGAGAAGATGGTGGAAAGTCGATGCAAAGTGGTAAAACAACAACAGTTTGCAGCCAGCTGTTTTTGTTTTGCGGTCCCTGACAGACCGTAAGCATCTAGCCCTTACGGTCCGTAAGGACCTAGCTTTACATGCCCATCACTCTACCATGCGGACCGTATGCATAAAAGCCTTACGGTCCATAAGACATCCTGGCGCGCTCATTCGAATGCCTTACGGTCCGTAAGCCATAAGGTTCGTAAGGACTTCTAAATTACAAAGTTTGCACAAATAACCCCTTGGGTTAATAAGTTATTCATATATATACAGTTTTAGTCCCTGTCCTTCCACACAGTGAGGATTAGTTGGACATCCGAGACACGTTTCAATTAACGCATAATAGAAGTACCTCTCAATCCCAGAGTCAGGATCAGTTGGAGATTCGGGACACGTTTCAGTGAATGTTCAGTGTAGGTCCTTCCTCCTTCCACATAATCGGGATTAGTTGGAGGTTTCTCCCTCCACGTAGTCGGGATTAGTTGGAGAATTGGACACGTGTCATCGCATAATTGGATGAAATTTTTGGGGTATTTCCATCTCAAATAGATATGGGTATTTGCATCTCATTTTCGATTCCACCTCCCAAGTGTATTCTGGGCCACGACGGAAATCTCACTTTACCTTGACGAGGGAAACCTTTTCTTACGGAGCTTTTTAACTTCACGGTCCTCAATGGACAGAGGTTTTTCAATAAACCTTAAGCTCTCGTCAATTTGAACGTCATGATGAGACATGACAAGTGCTTCATCAACTAAGCACTTTTTCAGGTTTGAGATACGGAATACATCATGGATTCCACTCAGCTCTTCAGGTAGCTTAAGCCTGTAAGCCACAGAACTGACACATTCTGTTATCTCGAATGGTCCAATATATCTAGGGCTCAACTTACTTTTCTTTCCAAATCTCATTACGCCTTTCCAAGGCGAGACTTTGAGCATTACTCTATCTCCGATTTGGAATTTGAGAGGCTTCTGCCTTTTATCAGCATAGCTCTTCTGCCAATCTTGGGAAGCCTTGAGTCTATCTCTGATCTGCACAATTTTATCAGTTGTTTCATGGACAATCTCATCTCCAGAGAGTTTGCTCTCACCAACTTCAGCCCAACAGACGGGCGTTCTACATTTCCTCCCGTATAAAGCCTCAAAAGGTGCGGCTTTTATACTAGGATGATAGTTTTTATTGTAGGAGAATTTGATCAGGGGTAGATGTTCATCCCAGCTACCAACTAAGTCAATCGTGCATGCGCGTAGCATATCTTCTAGAGTTTGGATAGTACGCTCACTTTGCCCATCAGTCTAGGGGGTGATAAGCTGTACTAAAGTTCAAGCACGTACCAAGTGCTTGTTGGAAACTTTTCTAGAAATGCGAAGTTTATCTAGTATCTCTATCTGATACTATAGACAACGGTACTCCATGGAGAGACACAATTTTGTCCACATACAGCTTAGCTAGCTTGTCAGAACTATAAGTTTCCTTAATTGGCAAGAAGTGCGCCGACTTAGTCAGTCTGTTGACTATGACCCATATCGTGTCATTGCCACGACTGGTCTTAGGTAACTTGGTAATCAAATCCATTGTTACCATTTCCCATTTCCAAGTGGGAATCTCTAGTTGTTATGGTAGACCAGATGGTCTCTGATGTTTAGCCTTAACTTGTGAACATGTTACGCATTTCACTACATGGGTGGCTATGGACTTTTTCATGCCCAACCACCAATAGTTCTTTTTCCGGTCTTGGTACATCTTGTCTCCACCAGGATGTACTGAATATATAGAGTTATGTGATTCCTCAAGAATCAACTCTATGAGTCCTCCATAGATAGGAACCCAGATTCAATCATTCAATCTTAAAATTCCATCCTTTCCAGGTGTCAATTGTTCCACAGTTCCACCTAATCCCTCAGTCTGAGCATTTGCCTCTAGCAGGGCTTGCTTATACGCCTCTAATAGCTTTTTAGTCAAGCTAGTATGTAGCTCAATTCTTTTGGCATTAACCCTAATCGGTTTAGCCCTTTCTTTGCGACTTAAAGCATCTGCAACGACATTTGCCTTACCGGGATGGTAACGAATCTCACATTCGTAATCGTTTAAAGTCTCCATCCATCGGCGTTGTCGCATGTTAAGATCCTTTTGATAAAAAGATGTTGGAGACTTTTATGGTCCGTGTATATAATACACTTTGTGCCATACAAGTAATGTCTCCAATTTTTAATGCAAACACCACTGCACCCAGTTCTAAATCATGGGTGGTGTAAATCTTTTCGTGTATCTTGAGTTGACGTGATGCATAGGCAATCGCCTTGCATCTTTGCAAAAGCACGCAACCCATTCCTGTGTTCAAAGCATCACAGTACATGACAAAATCTTCAATCCCCTCAGGTAGGGTTAAGACAAGAGCATTGCCCAGTTTCTACTTTAGAATCTCAAAGGATTCTTTCTGCTTAGGACCCCAGTCGAATTTTACATTCTTGCGGATCAATGCAGTAAAAGGAATGGCAATTCGAGAGAAGTTCTCAATGAACCTTCTATAGTAGCCTGCCAATCCTAAGAAACTGTGGAATCTAAAGGGGTCTTAGGTGCTTCCCAATCTAAGATAGCTTCAATATTAGCGGGATCCACTTGGATGCCACACTCACTAATCATGTGTCTTAAAAATTGGACTTCGCGTAGCCAAAACTCGCATTTGGAGAACTTAGCATAGAGCTTTTCCTGTTGCAGCAGACCGAGTATACATCGAAGATGTTTCTCATGATCATCCTTGCTGCTTGAATAGATAAGGATGTCGTCTATGAAGACAATGATAAACTTATCTAAGTACGTGTAGGATCGTTGAATCGATCAAATGAGTCGATCAGAAGAGTTCTAGATCAAATCAGAGGCGGAATTCAGTGATTTGATCATCATTGCAGCTTGATATGCCCTTAAAAGTAGATTAAATGTCGTTTGTATTGATTTCACAACATTACAAGAGCTGGAGACACTTCGGCAGAGCTTCGCTACCGGAATCAGAAAGTTACAAATGAAGACCCAAGACCCACTATTTATAGGAGAAGCCAGGTCGCACCAAACATGCTTCACACGACCTGGTCCAGGTCGCACGACCTGGCTAGGTCGCACGAACTGATCAGTTCGCATGAACTGGTCAGTTCAGACTTGTTTCCTGTTTTCTCGAACTACGCGTCTTGGTCTATCTATCTTATTACATGACTCGATACAAGACGAAGTCAACAGACATATGCACTAACGAACTCCCCCTTGGATGATGACGAGTCTTCAGTCTTGATCGGTCTTCACGCTCTTTCCAAAGTATCTTTCTCTGTAAGCATCCTCAATCAATCTCTCTCTTCTTCTACCAGAATCTCAACCTGACTCTTCAAATTCTCTTGATCAGATCTCTTGATTCTTTAAATTCTTCAGCAATCTGAAATCTGGCTCCTATGTCTTCAGACTCCCTCTTTCGATAAGCTGGGATCGCAGTTTGGAATTCACAATCTGCATCTTTCACAGGTTTAGGAACGTCTCCTGGCTCTCCGTAGTAACAGGATCAGAAATCTGGCTCTAATCTGCATACGTTTATGCGGAAAGTCCTCAGGAGTCGAAACCTAGCTTTTTCAAAGCTTTTTTCCCTGCACAGTCTCTACCCAAAAGTAAGTTTCACAATTATTAAGATTTAACAAATTTAGAAACTACTCGTAGAAATCATTCAACATCAACAATAGTTATATCAAGTTCAAATTAATGACCTTGATCTCAAACTTTAACTTCATTTTTCATTTCAAACACTCCCAACCCACTGTTGTTCATCATGTTCAGCACTTGGAATTTTGAAAATCAGCTTTCCAACATCAGTTGTTGAAAATAAGATGAAATAAAAATTTTTGATTTTTCAAAATATATACTAAAACACACTAAAGAAAAGCAGTAACGAAATATTTACAGACAATATTTTTGTGAGTTTGTGTAAGAGGATCATATCAGTTTTTGACAAATCACTAGCACCGTTGAGCTTTAAACACTTTAAGTTTTAAACGATTCACTTAGATTGTCAGTATACTGATCCACTTAAATTTTCACACAAAGTTCAATTGATTCGAGATACGAATTTAGTGTTTTAAGGACTTAAACTTATTCGCGTGTCCCACCTCAGAATATACTCCCGTATCCAGACTCCTATATTCAGTCTTATAGGTGAATGTAAACTAATGATATCTGTAAGGGGTGAATGCGAGGCCATGAGAGCTCAGGCTATTGCTTCCGCAAAATCAGAGAGATGATGGCTCGACTTTAGGTGTGTTCCCTTTAGAGAATCTTTTCTTCAACAGCACATGATTAGCATTTTTCAATGTTTCATCATTTTTTATGCTGAGGGTGAGCTTTATGATTAAAGCAGTGCAAAGTATTATACGAGGACTAGGCTATTGCTCCCGCAAAATCAGAAGTCCTTGTATAATACCCCAGATATCATCACGCACAAAGACCTAGTATGTCAGAAATAGAAAGCCCTTCAAACAAGATTTCAGGGGTTACCTATATACCCGAGAGATGTTCCTCACGAGATAAGTAAGTATTTGATATTTAGGTTTATATCTCGAAAACAATCTACTAAGCGTGTAAAAACCTACTGGCATATCATCAGTGAGACTGTTTATCACATTTTAACTTTTCAATTCTTTAGCGTACTGTGATTGTCTACTGATGTACTATCATTTCCTCTTTTTTCTACTGATGTACTATCATTTCCTCTTTTTCTCAACAAAACTCATTTTGATTTTTCGATGTTTTTGGATTTTAGATTTTATCATGTTTTTGGATATTTCAAATTTTCAAAATTTTAATTTTTTAATCCTCCTAAAATCAAAAATATGTTTCAATTTTTGATTTTCCGGGAAAATTTGAAACACATGCTCTTACTTTAAAAAAAAACTGTACAAATAAAATGACAAACTAATGTGAATTGCTTCAATTCTCCATTCACTTGGCTTAAACAATCAGAACTCCCCCTGTCAACAAACTATTTTCCCATTATGATTTCAAAACACTTAAGTTTGTTTTAATCAAAATGGTTTTTCTGGAAAATTAGTTTGTTTGTCATTTCACAAACATGGGGTTTCATCACATTGTTATTTCAACCACTTGTATGAAAGTTAAATCAAGTTCAACTTAGTGACCTTGATTAACCACTTGTAAAAACAATCACTTGTAGATTTTTCACACAAACATTTTTCAAGAATGATGCCGATTCATGCTCCACGATTACCAACTTGCGAGCTCTGGCAAGTCAAGATTTTCAGTTAAAGAGATTCACCCAAACCTGACTGTCCTTGGGTGATTCCGAGTCATCATCACTCGGTTTCTTTCCTTTTTTATTCTTTTCATAGAATTCATTTACCCATTTGACCTTCCCGTCAACCATTTTTTTAAAAAATATTTAGAACTTTAGGGTTAAAGGCTTTTTCAACATCATCAAAATCTTTCTTTTCAAAAAAGAATTGATTTGAAATCTCAACTTTGCCAATTTTTTGCTTTAAGTTTCCGTTTGATAATGGTGGAAATTTTGCATCATCCATTGTCGGAACAGAATTATCACTTTTTAGCTCAACTTGTGGCTCCTCTGACTTTGACGAGTCAGATTCATTGCCAGAAAGTGGCTCCTTTGCTTCCGAAGAAACAAACTCATTGCCAGATTTATCATCTGATTTCTTAACAACCCACATTTGGTTGTTAAAATTCACTCTTCTTTTGTAAAACCTTTTAGAACACTCACCAACTTCATATGTTGAATTTTTAAAATTTTAAATTTTTCAGTTGATGGTTCAGTTTTATCAACAACTTTTTCTTTGAGTTTAGAAGGAACTTCCTGTTTTGTGTTGGTTGCCTTTGGACAGTTCCAGGCAATGTGACCAACTTTTTTGCATTGATAACAGGTTCTCATTTCCTTCTTCTGAACAACATCATTCTTCATTCCCTCTTGATTCTTAGCAAGGAATTCTTTGTTCGTCTGCTTTCTGAACAAATTCTCTTTTTCTTCTTCAGAAGATGTTCCTGATACAAAAACAACTTTCGATTTAAAATCTTTAACATATTTTTCATTTTCTTTTGGAATAAAACCTAATCCCTTCTTTTTGAAATTACTGTTATGGTTTGGTTTCTTTCGATAACCCGAACCAGAACTTTAACCCTTTTTCTTGTTTAACTTTTGTTGAACTCTTGAAGTGTATTTTTTAGGTTTTTCAGTAAGATTTACATCTTTTATTTCAGAAATATTAATTTCTGTTAATTTGAAAACCTTGTTAATCATTTCAGTTTTAACACCTCTTATTGGAAATTCTTCATCAGAATATAATTTGTCAGAATCATTCAAAGTATATGCTACTTTGAATGTTTCGTCATTCAAATTATTTTGTGACATCAGAAAATCTTTATTGTAAACCCTTTTGCCCTTTTCAACTGTTGGACTTGAAGTGTCAGACTTTGACTCCTCGGTTTCATCTTTATCTAACACCTGATCGACCACTTTCTTTATTAACTCAGACTCATGATCAGTGTCAGACGATGTGAATGTGATGTCAATGTTGTCTGGCAATCCATCTGAAGGTTCATATTCCTACTTTAAATTGGTTGCCTTTTTGACTCTTTCTGAATTAGGATTTCGTGGAGAATATCCTTCTTCAAGCGGAGGTGGACACTTTGTATAATTTGTACTATGTTTCTTACCAGTATCCTTTACTTCAGATTTCTTCTCTTCAAACGCTTCCATGCCTTCTACTGTAGTGTAAATCCTGTCAATCACGTAAGAAGCACATGAATAACTTTTCAATAACCTGTTTACCCTCTCAGTATCTATCCTCTGAGTTTCCAATTTTTGTTCAAGTTCAGCACATTTCTCAATGTACTTATTGATGATTTTCTGCTTCGTCATGAACGCTCCATTGAGTTTCTTCATAGCTATCTCTTGTTCATTGCTTGACTTGTTATATTAATTCATAGCTTTGTTTAAAACATCATAAGATTCTTTCAGTATGTTCATGTTATGAATCAATTTGTTGTTGTGTCTCACAGTATCACAATTTTCACATTTCTCAGGTATCTTTTCAGCATCTGCTTCCTTCTCAACCTTGATAGCTGGAATTTCTTTAACCTACTTCTTTACTACTCGAACATTTTCCTCAGGTTTGACCTTTTCTTTAATAATTGCTGCCTTATGATTCTTCTTTTTCGCAGCTTGTATTTCTTTGATCTCTTCCATTTTACCTGTAAAATACAAATTATACCTATCAGGTGAAAATTCTCTTTTATAATATTCAAGTTTTCGAATTTCTTCACTATCATCATCACTCTCTTCATCTGATGATTAATCAAAGATTGGTGCTTTTCTTGAAGCCTCTTCTGTTGAAACTTGTTCTTCTTCTTTCTTTTTAGGACTGAATTGCTGAGATTCGTAATCAGCATACGCCATTTCATCTTCAGCAGTTGATTCTTCAAAAATTTGAGCAACAAATGCTTTAGAATTTGAAGTTCTGTTAGGATCATAATGATCCCAATTAAAACCTTCTGGAATTCTCTCATCTTCTTGATGAACTAGATAAGCTTTCTTTGATGGCTCTTCGATCAGATCCTTCCTAGCATGTGAAGTTTGTGGCGATTGTTGTTGATGCGGCTGTTGAGCAATTTGATGATAAATCGCTTTTCGATGATAATCATTGTTGCCGAATGGATTTTGAGCTCCACTTGCTTCGCGATTTGTGCATTCTCGCTTAAAGTGCCCCTTCTCCCTGCAATGAAAACAAGTAACTTTAGATTTATCAAAACCTAAAGGTGAAGTTCCAGTATCATGGAAATCATCTCTTACAGTGATCTGTTTAAACTTCTCAGCTCTTCTCAACACACTAGCCATACACCACTTTATATCCATTAGTTCCATCTCTTCAGCATCAATCTGATCATAATCCTCTTTGGTCAACATTGGATTACCAATCCTTCCGGCTACCAAACTTTCATAAGACTCTAATACGGTCACCAACAAAGACATATGACCTTTGGCAACCTCTTCCGAGAAATTCTGACCATTCTGAAGATGTAATGCAATGTTGCATTGTAGTACTTGGCCATTATTGTTGTATGAGCTTTGCGGTTTAGAATTGGTTGCTGAAAAATTTGGATCAAATGATGGATATGAAGAGAATCCAGTATTGTTGTTTGATCCTTGAGATGGCCCTCCAGAAGAACTTTTTGCATTAAAAGCAGTTTCGATCTTTGGTGCAATGTTGGTCTTATCAATCGTACTTCCTTTGTAATACAGACCAATGTCCTGTTCACCATTAGAATTCTTCATTTTCTCCATCTTCCTTTGTTCCATCTCTTGAACTTCGAGTTTTTCAATAAACTTGCTCAGCGATAGATTCGCAAATTCACCATTATTTTTCAAAATCATAAGATACGTGCCCCAAACATCTTGTGGTAATGCATCGGCCAACTTTTCAACCCATTCTTCTCTATCTTTCTTGATATCCAATCGCTTCATGTTAACCACCAAGTTGCAATATCTTTCTATAATCATTTTGGTGTTTTCAGTTTTTAATCCACGAAATAGATCAAATTCTTTCTTCAAAAGCGATTTTTTGTTCTTGATCATGTCTAAGCTTCCAACAAACTTCATTTTTAGTGCTTTCCACATTGAATGTGCACTTTCGTTGTGTTGCAATAAAATCAAGATGTCTTCCTTAATAGCTTTTTGCAATATACTGATCATCATCTTTTCACTTTTGTATTTCTTTTTCTCCTGATCATCTAAATCTTTAATAGCAACAATCTCTCCGTCTTCATCAATCGGTCTAACATATCGTTCTTCAACACATTCCCACGCCTCTAAGTGATTCGCTTGAACCCAATTTTCGAATCGTTCCACCCATCCACTATACTCCTCGAAATTCATGAGCTTAGGCGGTTTTTGCATGGGGCACATTTCATTCTCTAAGTTTACGTTCTGAGCCATAGTGATCAGAGTAGCAAATGCGCTGTAAAATTCAGAATCCATGTTTCGGTTTAAAAAAATCACAATGACTGATTATTCAAACGAGCTGACTGATTTTCAAACGATCTGGACCTAATTTCCAAGTGATCTGATGATTTCACATGGTCTGGATCACTTTGTGCGATCTAATTTAACTTCCAAATGACCTGGTTAAATTTTCAAGTGCTTTGGACCACTTCGTGCGAACTGATCAATCTCACACGACCTGAACCTAATTTTCAAACGACCTGATGAAATTCAAGCGAACGGAACACCTCGTGTGACTTGGATGTTCAAACCGTACAACCTGACAAGTTTTTCACACGACCTGATACACTCTCAAGTGACCTGGTTCAAACCGTGCGACTTGGAGTCCAATTTCACACGAACTGAATGAATTCCGAACGATCTGAACAGTTTTTCACGCGATTTGATCAATTTTATCCAGTTTTAGGTTGAATTAGATTCTAATTTGTTCACGGATTGTTTAAAACAGTGTTTTACGTGTTATATCACGAAATGAGGTCATTTTAACCTTAAAAACTCAGTGACTTTGATGAAAAAGTGTAAAAATATTAGTAGAAATCGGATTTATCCGTGAAAACAAGCTGAATCGGTAAGAACTCTTCCTCCTGAGCTCTGATACCACTTGTAGGATCGTTGAATCGATCAAATGAGTCGATCAGAAGAGTTCTAGATCAAATCAGAGGCGGAATTCAGTGATTTGATATTCATTGCAGCTTGATATGCACTTAGAAGTAGATTAAATGTTGTTTGTATTGATTTCACAACGTTACAAGAGCTGGAGACACTTCGGCAGAGCTTTGCTACTGGAATCAGAAAGTTACAAATGAAGACCCAAGACCCATTATTTATAGGAGAAGCCAGGTCGCACCAAACATGCTTCACACGACCTGGTCCAGGTCGCACGACCTGGCCAAGTCGCACGAACTGGTCAGTTCAGACTTGTTTCCCGTTTTTCTCGAACTACGCGTCTTGGTCTATCTATCTTATTACATGACTCGATACAAGACGAAGTCAACAGACATATGCACTAACAGTACGGCTTGCAGACTCTATTCATGACATCCATGAATGCTACGGGTGCATTTGTGAGCCCAAAAGGAATCACAAGAAACTTGTAGTGGCCGTATCTAGTTCGGAACGCAGACTTCAGAACATCTTCACTTCGGACTTTTAATTGATGATAACCAAATCTCAAATCAATCTTTGAGAAGTAACTAGCTCCTTGAAGTTGATCAAATAGATCAACGATCCTTGGCAAAGGATATCGATTCTTGATCATGATCTTATTTAGTTCATGGTAGTCAATGCACATTCGCATCGAACCGTCCTTTTTCTTAACAAAGAGAATGGGAGCTCCCTAGGACGAGGAACTTGGCTGAATAAAGCCTTTCTCTAAAAGCTCTTCCAGTTGTGCTTTCAACTCCTTCATCTTAGTAGGTGCTAGACGGTAAGGGGCTCTAGCTACGGGAGCTGATCCAGGCAGGATGTCGATTCTAAACTTGACTTGTCTATCCGGGGGAAAACTGGGTCGATCTACAGGGAAAACTTCAGGATACTCCAAGATGATTGGTATGTCTTCAATCTTCGGCTTGTCAATGGTCACTTGTGCCATGTAAATGACACATCCTCTCTTCAAGCATTTGGATGCCTTGAGCAGAGATGCTTCCTCAGGCATTCCATAATGTTGATCTCCACGAATAGTGAGTGTATCACCGATTGGGGATTTAATCTCGATAAGTTTCTTATCATAGGTAATACGAGCTCGGTTGTGAGCTAACCAATCCATGCCTAAAACTATATTGAATCCCGCAAGATTCATAGGCAAGAGTTTTATAGGAACAGATTGGTTCTTGATGGATATAACGCATCCCTCAAGAATCGTGGAAGCTACTTCTATACTACCATCAACCATTTCGACCTCATTTGTGACATCTAGAGTTCTTAAGGGTAGGTTTAGAAGGTTACTAAACTTATGGTCAACGAATCTTTTATCGGCTCCGGAATCAAATAAGACTCTAGCAAATATGTCATTTACGAGAAATGTACCCGTAATGACTTTTGCATCATTCACTGCTTCCCTCGCAGTCAGCTGAACGGCTCTAGCATTGCCTTTCTTAGTGTCAGTGGCCTTATTCTTGGCGTCAGCTGCCCACTTCGGGCAATGAGTCTTGATATGCCCTTTCTCTCCACATCCATAGCAGGTGGGATTCTTAAGATTTTTACACTCATGGTATTTGTGGTCCATCTGCTTACAAATGCCTCAACCTTTGGGTTAATTATGCAGACATTTCCCAAAATGCTTTTTCCCCATTGGTTTTACACTTGGGCTTTGCCTCAGTAGGCTTGGACTGGTAATAGTTCGAACCAGTCTTGCCCTTCTTGGAATCCCTGGCAGGAGTGTCATCCATTTTCGCTTGTTATCACCATCAGTCTTGACTGCTCTCACCCGTTTCTCATCCTCGGTGAGAGATAAAGCTAGATCCACAGCTGATCTAAATGTCGCAGGCTTGGAGGATTTAACCATCCCCTTGATTTCTGGAGCAAGTCTTCTAATGAATCGCGCAATGCGCTTTGACTCTAGGGTAACCAGATACGGTTCAAGTCTTGAGAGAGAGTTGCAATCAGATACATAAGCTCGATAGTTGAGGTTTTTCATGGTTAGCTTGAGAAAGTCTGATTCAACTTTCTCCACCTCGTGAGGTGGGCGGTAAGTCTCGCGGATCAGTTCCACAAATTTGGGCCAACTTAGCTTGTATAGTGAAACCATGCCCGTGGATTGGACCAGTGCCTTCCACCAGGTTAAAGCATCCTCCTTGAAGGATTAGGACATGTATTTGATAGTGTCCTTGATAGCACAACCGCTTATGTCAAGCACGGTCTCCATCTCATCAAGGCATTATAAAGCATCAATGGCTCCCTTCTCACCTGTAAAGTCACGGGGCTTAAAAGAGACGAAATACTTGTACGTGCACCCATCCTTAGAACTACGGTGCTCAGTTTTAAAAATATTCTTTACACTTTGCTCACTCTTAGTTGTAGAGTAGTGAGTCTTTTCAGTTTTATAGTGAGGTTTGAAAACAAATTTTTTCCTTAGGTACTGATAGTTCCGGCCTTTTAAACTTAGCCATGAATTCGGCCATAGCTTTACAGACTTCATCAGCGATTAAGGATCGAAGACTATTTTCTCCGTCCGAACGATCTCGGTGATCGTAGTCATCACTACCGTTTTTCTTAGATATATTGCTAGTATTCAGGCTTGCCATTTGTTCAGTTGGGAGCTATATCACCATCAGTAAGAATTTGGGATATTAGTAGTAGATCAATTAAATAATAGAAAAGAACTTGAAATCGTATTTCATTAAATCGAGAGATTACAATACACTCTCCTATAAGGATTTTTGGAATTGAAATACAACATTGTCCATAAGTGGACTTTTTTGAAAAAACAAAACACAATAAAAGAAAAGAGTCTTCAACCGTCGCCTTTATCATGTTAATCCTCTTCTTGCTTCACCCTGCTTGATGTTGGAGGGTTTAGTGATTCGTTAAGGTTCTCTAGGTGAGAATTTATCATAGAGGAGGAATTAGCGGATCCTAATGATAATGAATAGTATAGGTCACGTATTGGAAACTGACTTGTGTAAACAACGTTTGGGATATTGAAGTTAGGAGGTTGAAAGTATGGATTGTCACCATCCACGGTATTGGTTCTGATGTCTGGTTGCAGGTTTTTCTGTTTAGGGTTTAGTTGGGGGAACAATGTATTGGCCATAGTGTTCGGATTGAAATTTTCTCCGAAAGGAAATAACATAGGATCATCATCAGCAGTCTCCTTTCAGAGAGGCATTTTCCTGAAAATTTATAAAAATCGATAACTCTATATATAATGAGAGGAGTAGTCCTAAGTTTAGGTCTAGAACTCATAATAGTCTTATGGAATCCGCATTTGTGATATTTGATACCAACATGTCACACCCCGATTTCCGATGGGCCCAGACTGGTCGTGACGATTGGATAACAGTATCACAGTTCAAGAATAATGCAAAGGATAAAAATATTCATAACGTTCAAAGTGTCTGAATAAATAAAATACAAGTTGTTCAAGTGTTAAAGTTTAAGCCCACAGGAGGGATCGAGATAAAACGAAGCTTTGACCTCATAGGACTTAAGCTAGGAGTTGCAAATTCCATAGCTTTTATCATAGCCGACCCGGATTCCTAGCCTAATATCAAGGTTCGGTACCTGCATTTCAATCTTTTGAAAATACATCAGCTTTCGCTGGTAAATACAATTAACTGACATTTGAAAATAGTTTTTCAAAAAAAAGATTTTATACATAGAGAAAACCTGTAGGTAATCATTTAATATTTCTTGGGATTTTGTCTTGTCACCAGATTTACATATTTGTCATACAATGGGAACCAGATATCAAAGCCGGTCATTTTCAGTGCTATAATGACCAAGGTACACACCAAAGTTGAATAACGTGTCTTACAGTCAGTATGGCTACCCCGACACGTTATTCTGTATGACCATAATAGGTCATGAGTCGGGACGCCCGGACATGGTACCAATAACCCCCAATTGTTTTAGTTATCAAATAAAACAGATTAAACCGAGTTCTTACATTTATGAGTTATCATAGGCGACTCATTTATGTAATACCCGCTCCAAGTGGCGTATTTTCCATACCCCAAGTTTAAAAAAAAAAACAAAATAAGTTAAGAGTATTTACCTATTTTGCTAGCTTCTAACCGAGAACGGTTTTAGTATAGTAAAAGCCGCAAAATCAAAGTATCAAAACTCAAACCGAATATCTGGGGGGTTCTATAGTCCAGAGTGAACAGATTCAGTTATCTTTTAGAATGTATATGGGTCATAGGTTATTTCCTTAGACACGACTTGTTACTTAAGAATAAGATCGGTTCGCTAGATTAAGTGTAGATTGATTAGAATGTAGTTTATACCTATCCGAGTGTAGGGACTCATTAGATAAAGGTTAAGTAAACCAACATTCTGATTTTGGAAGTTTTAAAAAAGTTTTGACCCATTACACCTAGTTTATGCGAACTAGGTTCGCATAATTAGTTATGCGCATAAAGATGGGTTCGGAAGGTTGGATGAGTCTACGACAAGCCCAAGTAGTAAAATACATTTTTAGTTGAAGTATATACTATTACAAAATCAGATTATAGTTCGGTTTAGTTTAAAACCATTCAATTAGCTCATTTGACCACATAAGGGCATTGTGGTCATTTTTAACAATATATTCAAGACTTGTCATTTAACTCATCAAACGGAATGACCATGTGGTATAACTTCAGAGAGTTATACTCAACAATATTATAATCTCAAAACAAGTTTAAAACGGGTCTAAACGTTGACCAAACGGATCAGAATCAAAAGTCAAAGGAAAAGTCAAACTGCTTGACTTTTGACATAAAATGAGATTCTAAACTGAATTGGACAAGTTGGGCATGCTAAAATCAGTTTATATAAGTTGTAAAACTATATATATATATATATATATATGTTAAAACAAATGAGTTTAAGTTATAGAAACATTTACATCATTCATGAAATTTATTCAAAAGTTCGACTTTTACGTAGCATGCTCGACTTAACAGTTCAACTAGTAAACATAATAATCCGAAGGTATGATCACAGAAGGATCATACTATCATTATTACGATCATGTAGGAAAGTTCGTATTGAACTTTACCTTGACCAAATTGGTCAGAAACTAAAGTCAAACAGAAAGTCAACTGTTTGACTTTAAACTTCAAATAAACAAAATAAGTATAAAAGAACTTAGGAGAAACACTTACTTGGAAGTGTTGAGCAGAATAGAACTAGGAGAGGAGTCCTCTTGTCTAGAGGATAGCTCCAAGAAAGATTTAGGGTGAAGGAAAGTGAATAAGCAAAGGAAATGGATGATCATGTGGCCTATTTATAGTTGCAAGATCATCACAAGATCATGCCAAGTCTTGAGAAGGCTTCTCAGATGTGAACAAGTGCCCCTTGAGGTGTAGGAACCAGAGAAGATGGTGGTAAGTCGGTGCAAGGTGGCAAAACAACAGCAGTTTGCAGCCAGCTGTTTCTGTTCTGCATGTCCCTTACGGACCGCAAGCATCAAGCCCTTACGGTCTGTAAGGACATAGCTTTACTTGCCCATCACTCTGCCATGCGGACCGTATGCATAAAAGCCTTATGGTCCATAAGACCTCCTGTCGCGCATTCATTCAAATTCCTAACGGTCCGTAAGGACTTCTAAATTACAAAGTTTGCACAAATAACCCCTTGGGTTAATAAGTTATTGATATATACTGTTGGAGTCCCTGTCCTTCCACACAGTGAGGATTAGTTGGACATCCGGGACGCGTTTCAGTTAACGTAGTAGAAGTCCCTCTCCTTCCCAGAGTCAGGATCAGTCAAAGATTAAGGACACGTTTTAGTAAACGTTCAGTGTAGGTCCTTCCTCCTTCTACATAATCGGGATTAGTTGGAGGTTTCTCCCCACGTAGTTGGGATTAGTTGGATAATTAGACACGTATCATCACATAATTTGATGAAATTCTCGGGGTGTTACACCTCAGCGCCATGTCTGATCACTATGCTACCACCTACTCAATTACACTCATATCACCACCTTAAGCTAGAAACACTTTAAAAATAAAACCACTCCCATGCATTTGTCCATCCAAACCACTGCCACCATCAACACAAAATCAAGTTGAACACCACAACCATCGTACCTCCTCTAAAGAACCAAACCACCACCATTGTCAAGCCTAAATATGGATTTCATTTCACTACCAGACAAAAAAATCTCACACAAACTGAAGTCCATCCCTAACCAATATCACTTCCTCATGTATATCAACTAAACTGAATCCTAGATCTACCAAATCAAAGAATCTTTAAGAAAGTGTGCTTGAAAATAGTCAAATGTCGCCAAAAAAAAAAAACTAAAACCAAAACTCATGATAAATACTGATGATGGGGGTGGGTTAAAACCCGCTTCCCTTGTAGACCAAATCTCACAAAAAAATACAACCAAAACTCATGATAAACATTTTCAGACATCCTTACGGACCGCAAGGTATATGTGATACAGTAGCAAGGGACCTTCAGCTCAGATTTATTTTGCCTTATTGGTAGTTTCAGCCCCTCAACTTTGACACTCTCCCATTTCATCATATTTGGTCCCTCTCTTTCAACACAGCTGGATATATGAAAGTTTTGGACACGTGTTACATTCGAATTTGATATAATAATTTGGGTTGTTACATCCTCACCCCCTTAAAAGAAATCTCTTCTTCGAGATTTTATTCAAATAAATGGGGGTACGTCTGTCTCATGCTTGATTCAACCTCCCATGTGTATTCAAGGCCACGACGGGAAATCCATTTGACTTTCATGATGAGGATCATGACACAAATACGCACGACCATGCTGGGTTATGGGCACAACCATGCATCTTAAACCTATCAACAGAACTCAACCCAAATGGTCAACAAAAAGTCAAACGATGTGCGGAGGCACTCCCGTGCTGGTTAGACATGACCGTATGAGAAGAAGATAATCCTTAGAAGCTTCGAGATCTGACAAAGTTGACACCAACTGAAGCCCATGTGTGGACAACTCTCCACGCATGGTCGTGCACCACTATTTGCACACTCGCGCATATAACAAACTCAAGATAAATTGGTACCAAAAGTACAAGGAGCAGAGGTTCTATCGGGACAGTTGGCTAGGCATTGCTGTGCACCACCATAGGCACGCCCGTGCTCATATAGAAATGGCAAGATTTTGTTAGGGCAAAGTACTATGCATGACTGTTCTACCTTGGGCACGCTCGTTCGTGCCTGGTCGTGATCAGTCTATAAATAACAGCCTTTGCAGCCCATTTTCACCATCCCATTCCACACCATTCTCTCTCATTTTCACACATACATACTCTATGCTCTAGAGAGTTCACCATATCCACTTTGGAGTTTAGGATCACTCCACCAAATCACTTGTAATAGCATAGTTTGAGAGAGAGAGAGAGAAGCTTATGATCATCAATCTTTAAGAAGATGTTGATTTTTATACTAATTCATCATGATCCATTCCATGATCATTGTTTGTGAAAAAGTTTGTATGGCCATTCTTGGCTAAAATTCTTGTATTACTTGGGTTGAAGATGAAGCATGGTATGAATTAGAATGTTTAAACTTTAGCTAAATAGTGTATATGTTTTTGACAATTCTTTCTACCATTCTTCTTTGTTAATGTGATTTGTTCTTCTATTTTGATCTCTGATCTTGTGAGTTTTCTTGATAAACTTAGTGGTGTGAAACCTGTTAGTACACTCATGGTGTGTGACAACCCATATACTAATAAGTGGCTCCCATTTTGGTAGTAGTTAACCCATTTGTGATTAAAATATCACATCTTGAGATTAAACCTCACTTATATAGAACTTCATTGGTGCCTGTATGGTCTATATACTAAACTTCAATGTTAAGCCAAAACTTGGTTGGCCAACATCGCTTGCACGGTCTTTATGCTAGGGTTTGGCGCGAACCAAGAATTGGTGAACTCATGTTAAAATATATACATCTTTATATATACCTTATTATTATAATGGTGCCCGTTAAATAAAGATCATTCACATCAACTAAGAATAAGTCACATCAGCAACATTATCACTAATCATATATGCCTTTGTTGGACCCTAAAAGGGAGCACAATTATAACACTACTAGAAAACATGGTTTTTGTCATGTAACTTTTGGTTACAAAATGGTAGCAATTTCCTTATAGTCACCAGTTTGCCACCGAAAATACGGTGACAAAAACACCCATGTCAATTGCCCTAATGCCACCAAAATGTATATTTTGCTACCTTATTTTACCACCACAAAATTGGTCAATTTAGCCACCGATTTTGCCACCGAGTTGTGACACGTTTTCATACCATTTAGCCACTGATTTGTCACCATTTAACCATCGGTTTTTGCACATTTTGATACCATTTAGCCACCGATATTGCCACCATTTAGCCATCGGTTTTTGCACATTTTGATACCATTTAGCCACTTATATTGCCACCATTTAGCACCGATATTGCCACCATTTAGCCATCATTTTTCACACAATTTGCGAGTTTTGATACCATTTAGTCACTGATATTGCCACCATTTAGCCACCATTTTTTACACAATTGCAACCATTTGCTACCATTTATTTGCTACCATTCTGATTACTAGAATATTGGTTTTTAATTCAGCTTTTCTTTTCTCCCTGCTATTTTCATCAAAATTACATATCAATAAAACTACAAATAATATAAAAAAGTCTAATAAAATCCCAAAATTATATAAAACATCATGTTTTCAAAAGCATATAAAAAATACCAACTAAAATATAAACTAACTAAAATTATCCTAATAAGATAAACATCTAAACATTCAAAACCAAGTGTTTATAGCATATCTTAGAACTGTAGCTGTTAACATAGCTTCAATTTGTGATATCCTATCAAGCAACGCATCTTTATCCACCTTATCTTTTTCTTTGTCAGCCAACAACCCCGCAATAATTCCATTGAACCTTTCTATTTCTTCATCTTTTTCCTTAACGAGCTCCTTGATAACTAAGTTCAACTTTTCAATCTACAAAATAACCAATGAATAGAATCAAGAAATCAGAATTAACGAAAACTAATAATGGGTCTTGGTTGCAAAGAAAACAAAATACAACTGTGAGCTACAATTCAAGTGCTAGAAGCTAAATAGTATGTTCCAGTTTGTTCACATATTAAGAAGGAAATTATACCTAATTTTAAAAACATTTTTGTGTATGAAACAACCCGTAAAGAAGGTGTAGTCAAATCATTATGAAATTCCTTAACATTCTCACTAATTTAAGAGCATCAAACCTAACAATAAAAAACAAGCATCTCAAACCAAACAAACATAATAACAGTGGGAAACGATACAAATGCACAAAAGTTATTAGTCTAAAAGGATTAAAAATACCTCAGGGTCTTCTCTGCTATGTACACACGGGTCACTATTGTTGCCTAACCCGTACACTTTTCCTTTATTCTTGCCCTCAGCTCGTGACCACAAGTCTTTGTCAAATTTTTGGATGTTTATTACGTTCTTTCCCATACTTCTCCTGAAGAAAACCTTCATATTTAACCTAATGGGATAAACACATAATTATATTATACAAATTTCATTGTAATAAACTTCGTGTTTTTAATTTTGAAATACTTTGTTCAGATTTACTAATCAATTGACTTACCTAAGTCTCCTCTGCCCTAGCATCAACCAATACAAGATTTTATTCTTGAGCGTCCCCTTCCGAATCTACGTCCAAAAGTAGTGAATTGCTACAACTTAGATCTTTATCCAATGGTCGACTTCCTTTCCTGCAGTGTGATTGCTTCCACGCTTCACGAATCGTCAATTCACGCCCAAGTTTCCTTTCCTGTAGAATTTGGAAGTTAATAAAAATGATAATATTGACATGATATATATATATAATAAAGAGGGAAATTAACAATTTTTACCGCTTTTCTTTTCATGGTCTCTTTGAAAATTAGTTTGGTATATCTGCTAGCTTGCTTGCTGGCCACTATTATTCACTGTTTGATAAGTCTTGCTCTGCTAAAGTAATCTTTGATGTGCACTTTATTCATTTTGTGTCTCACCTACATATTATGTGTTTAAATTCAGGTTTCATTGCAGACGTACAGTTTAGATGCAAATCTTTGTCTTCTTCGCTTGTATCAGGTTATTCTAATTTATAGTTATCATGAAATCTTGTGGAAGGAAAAGGAAAACTTGTGTCACTTCCTAGGAATGAGTTCTGTCATCCTGAGCTGAGGAAGGCAAGTAGTGCCAACAGCATCCCGTTGGATCGTATTACTCGTATTTTCCCTCTTCTTGGTTAGCGTCTTAGTTCAAGTAAAGAAAACAAAGCACTGCAGTCTCGGCATTAAATAGACTCGTCTCAGAGACGGCCCTGTTGCAGCCACTGCTGCTGCATAGTTTCTGCATCCGCTGCGACTGCTTAGTTCAAGCTCTGCCTAACCCACCCATTATGTCGCCTCTACTAGTGAGCTAATCTGGACGGTGAACTCATAGAGATAATTTCTATCAATTTCTGTACGAAACTCATATACTGTAAACAATCATATAGCATGGACTGTAAATTGAAGTGCATGATACCAAATTTCCCGGTAGGACGTAGGAACTGATCATTTGTGCCACCAACTATATCATGTTTACGCAAACATGTATGTAGTTCTTCCCTTGATTGGTTTAGGAAGAAGGGCACTGCAAGTCTGCAACCAACCAGTGGATGCGAGTTATTAAAGATGGGGTATATATTATATATAGTTCTTGTTAATTATACCCAAATAACACCTATGGTCAGTTGAAATGGGTGGATGTGTATTTGAGATTTCATTTGCACCTATAGTCTTGTACATGTGCATTAGAAACCATTTTCTTTGTTTATGTATTAGGCTTACTTTTTCACTTATACATTAGCATCACTTTAAACTATTGTGAATAAGAAGCAGTTCACAATAATATAGTGAGACTAACTATATTATGACACAAATTCTGCATGGGACGAGTTTCGGATCGCAACGGGTTTTGGGCCAACACGAGTTTCCGTACGAGACGAGTTTGGGTTGGGACGAGTTTCGTACCGTTTCGACGCGAACCGTTTCGATGTGAACCGTTTCGACGCGGACCGTTTCGACGCGGACCGTTTCGACATGGACCGTTTTGACCCTTACCATTTCGACCCGTACCATT
The DNA here is from genome assembly GCA_030545235.1 of Helianthus tuberosus. Classification (NCBI taxonomy): domain Eukaryota; kingdom Viridiplantae; phylum Streptophyta; class Magnoliopsida; order Asterales; family Asteraceae; genus Helianthus; species Helianthus tuberosus. The sequence continues at coordinate 71,816 of JARYGA010039306.1, read as the reverse complement.
TTGAACTATATCGTTTCGAATCGAACCGTTTCAACCCGTACCGTTTCGACGTGAACCCAAGTTAAACAGGTTACTGTGCTTACTGTATTCTGTTTTTTAATGTGTTTTGGGCTTTTTTAAGGGCTTTTGTTTGCTATGAAGATTACTGAATGCAAGATGGCGATGATGATTATACAATTGGTGATATAGAAGAATTGAATTTTGGTTTTATTGACATAAGAGTAGTGTTTGAGGGTGATTATGTGACAACTATGCCTACAGTTATCACTAACCAATCCCGAACAATGTCATAAGCAATAAAACCTTGTGTTTTATTTCTTAGATTGTGTAATTATCTATGATACTTGCACAATATCAATCCTTGTTCAAAATTCAAACTCTTGAACACTTTATGGAAAGTTATACGCAAACTGATGCGTAAACCTTCAGTTAATGTGACATACACTCCGGAATAGAATCATAAGCTGAACATACCTTAAATAACCTTTACATAACTTAGAAATAAGTTTTGAAGGGTTTGGTGTGCTAAAAACAAGTTTATTCGATCACAAAGACTATTTACGACAAACTGCAAAAGTCTGTCGATTCGTACAGTAACGAACATTCTGGAACATGATCATAAGCTAAACATACCCTAAATATCCTCTACATAGCTTAGAAATAGGCTTTGAGGGGTTCAGTATGCGAAAATATGCTTATTTGATCAATAGGGACTAAAAGGGTCAAAAAGTGCATAAGTTTGCATTTACGGGCATATCTTACGTTCTGAACATATCCGGACACCCAAAATTTTTGTAATCATTAAAATATTTTATTTTAGTGATTGGAATGCTAAAATACCATTCGTCGCGTAATTTGGATCGTTTTTCGCGTCCGTTCGTGTTTCGTCGTAATTAACCGAACAATGTGATCGTACGGCCAAACGAACCGACATCCGTGATATTTTCAAGCATATTTCATGTCCCCTATACTTTGACATCATTATTGAGCCTTGAAAATGGGTTAACGGGGCTTAAACGTGTCGAAAACCAAGTTTTATGCATGCAGGGACTGAAACTGACCAAAACAGAAACTTACTGGACATCTCTCGCAGGGCGCGTAAGCCCAGACCTATGTCTACACGAGGCACGACAGCCTCTGCAGACAGAAACATTGTATCTGGCCAAACAGCCTGTTCCCGTGGGTTTTAATCCTAGTTTTAGCAAACTTTGGGCTTGTTTAAGGGCTCCCCTAGTATTTAAAACTATGGGCAACATGTGTATGCCCAAGATCAAGCTTTGATCTACTCAAAAACACATGTAATGATCCTATTAATTAAAGATTTCCTATAAATACCCATCACATTTGCCATTTTCATTTGCTCATCATCTCAAATTAGCTCTAAGTTGAAGCTCTCACTTGTTGAAGGCTTCATACCTGAGTTTTCTTTGTTCTTATTCCAAGCTTGGACCCTTTGTAAGTCTCCTTCATGCTTGGTTATGCATTTCAAGCATGAAAGTCAAACAGTGTTTGACTTTCTGCTTTAACCATGATTGGTCAACACAAAGTTCGTTTGAACTTTGCAACGTGAGTGTAATCACGATGGTTATAGTCCATTGTGACTATACCTACTGATTACCACGTTGATTAGACGTAGTGACGAGTCAAAGTTTCGGTCAAAATACGTATTTATGCGTATTTTGCGACGAAGCTATTTTAGGGTATCAAAACACCTTGTTTTGATATCAAACCTGTTTTCTAACTTAGTTAAACATGTTTTAGCATGTTTAACTCGTCACTTTTAGTCTAGTGCTTATATAGGGTCGTAAGTCAAGCGGTCTTAACAACCGCTTAGACTTTCGAACCCGACCCATTTGGTCGATCGTTAGGATCTGACCAAGCATATTTTGTGACCATAGTTGTATAGGGAATAACCTTCCGAGGTTATACCTTATGGTCACTTAGTTTAATTAGTTGTATGATAGGTAGTTTATATGCCTTAGGAAGATGACCAAAATGCCTTTTTCATGCATAATTTGAATTTAAGCATATGTAACTTAAATTTTGTCATTTAAACTAATTATGTAACATATTTAAACATGTTAGGGCATATAATACTTGTCATAGGACTAGTTAGGCGTCTCGAACGCGCTTTCGCGCGAATGACGCGTTAAAGTAGCGTAGACTACCTTAACGGGTCATAACGGGTCATAAGCACTTAGGATAGGTTCTGATTTAGAATGTAGGCTTTGTTAAACCATATCACATGAGTTCCAATACTCATTTGGTTTACGAAACCTCATTCTACCCGATCTTCCGATTTAGGTTCGGTTTATTAACATAGTTACCTATATTAAGTGCTGTTTGATTCCGTGATCCTTCGAGCGTTACTTGGTTGTTATTTCAAGACTATTAAGCAATATCAAGTGAGTACATAGTCCCCTCTTTTACTGTTTTCAAATATTTTGTGGTGATACACATGTGCCTACTTGTTACTTTCGTGCTTTTCGTGTTTTCATGACATATACACGCTATGTTCATTAGTACGCATATAGTGCATGATTTCATTTATGCTTTACTATGTATGTTTACTTAACATGCTAGCACATTGATTTCATAAACACTTTTGTTGCATATGTTTACTCAGCATATGTACACTTTGATTTACATTACATTCCTACTTCGTATGTTTACTTAGCATACTTAGTACATGGTTTTCACATGACATTTTATTCTACATTGACATTTACCTATGGGGTTGAGTAAATACTTTTTATTCACCATACATGACATTTAGTTATACATTGACATTTTACCTATGGGGTTGAGTAAATACTTTTTATTCACCATACATGACATTAGTTGTTATCTGACATTGATTTGACAAGACATTTTTGATGGTTTATTTGGTAAGTGATTTAAATAACGAGGCGTGTGTAATATGATAAAATCATGGTGGATACGCCGCTGGTACTTCCTATATATAAGTGCTTTTATGATATTACATATCGCAGCGTTATCTAAACCACTTTGACAGAAACAAAGACATGATACATTTATGCAAAGACACGACATATTGTTTACAAGACACTGTTTTACAAATAAATATTTTATACAAATAACATATTTTATACAAACTAGTTTTTACTTGGTTATTTATTTAACCATGTATCTTTCTTTTATATCATCTGGTTTTCGTATCGATTTTCACATAATTTTATTAAAGAAAACATTTAACAAGATCCATGACTACTTTTTTGTTAAACACTTCTTTTATCTTACAAGTCATGAATCCTGCTTTAACAAAACATATGTATCTCACAGGCATTTTTATGCTGATGTACTTATTTTCACATGTGTTTCAGGAATTAATGTTTGATGATGATCGTGCTACACTTAGGCGGACTTGGGCCTTAGTGACTTAAAATGAAGCAAGACAATTTAATTTACATTATGTTTTCAGTTAAATTCCAAGACATTGTAAACAATTATTTTAATAAAACCAAACTTTAATTACCATGTGTTGTGAAACAATGATTCTGTTACTCCACTCCCCGACGTTTCCGCCGCGGTTTGTTGTATTACTCGGTCAGGGTGTGACAGATTAATTGATGTTGAATAATCTGATAATAATCCAAGTTAAACTGCAATGATTATTTGATATGAGATAATCAGAAATAGAATTAAGTAATCAGTTGTAACCAAACGGATTGTAAACGCGCATACACGCGGTGGTAAATAACTTATTTTGACCCGTACTCAATTAAGTTGTGTTTATGTACACACGGGTCACTATTGTTGCCTAACCCGTACACTTTTCCTTTATTCTTGCCCTCAGCTCGTGACCACAAGTCTTTGTCAAATTTTTGGATGTTTATTACGTTCTTTCCCATACTTCTCCTTCTCCTGAAGAAAACCTTCATATTTAACCTAATGGGATAAACACATAATTATATTATACAAATTTCATTGTAATAAACTTCGTGTTTTTAATTTTGAAATACTTTGTTCAGATTTACTAATCAATTGACTTACCTAAGTCTCCTCTGCCCTAGCATCAACCCATACAAGATTTTATTCTTGAGCGTCCCCTTCCGAATCAACGTCCAAAAGTAGTGAATTGCTACAACTTAGATCTTTATCCAATGGTCGACTTCCTTTCCTGCAGTGTGATTGCTTCCACGCTTCACGAATCGTCAATTCACGCCCAAGTTTCCTTTCTTGTAGAATTTGGAAGTTAATAAAAATGATAATATTGACTTGATATATATATATATATATATATATATATATATATATATATATATATATATGTCCAAAAGTAGTGAATTGCTACAACTTAGATCTTTATCCAGTGGTCGACTTCCTTTCCTGCAGTGTGATTGCTTCCACGCTTCACGAACCGTCAATTCACGCCCAAGTTTCCTTTCCTGTAGAATTTGGAAGTTAATAAAAATGATAATATTGACTTGATATATATATATATATATATATAATAAAGAGGGAAATTAACAATTTTTACCGCTTTTCTTTTCATGGTCTCTTTGAAAATTAGTTTGGTATATCTGCTAGCTTGCTTGCTGGCCACTATTATTCACTGTTTGATAAGTCTTGCTCTGCTAAAGTAATCTTTTGTCACACCCCGACCACGTGGAACATACAAAACGTGGCGGAAATGTCGGGGAGTGTTGTAACAGAATTAATTGTTTCAAATCCATGGCAATTGAAGTTTCGTTTTATTGATTAAAAGTGTTACAATGTCTTAACAAACAAGGAAATACAACATAATTAACTAGTCTTGTATCTTTTATTGTCACTAAAGCCCAAGTCTGCCTATGTGTATCTTGATCATCTTATGCAACAGTTCTTGAAAAACACATGTGAAAATAGGTACGTCAGCATAAAAATGCCTGTGAGATACATAGGTTTTGTGAAAATAGGTTCCATGACTTATGTTTGAGAAAATGTTTAGTCATGAACCTTGTAATTTGCTTTGTTTTGTAAATCATTTGAAAAACAATGAGTTCAGATGATATGTATAAATAAGTGAATAATGTATGGTTAAATGAATAACCATAGTAAAAATGGGTTTGTATAAGATAAGTTGTTTGTAAAACAATGTCTTGTGAAAAGTATGTTATTTGTATAAAATGTTCTATGTCTCAAACTGAAATGATTCAAATAACGCTATGATATGTAATACCATACAAACACTTATATATAGGAAGTACCAGCGGCGTATCCACCATGCTTGTATCATATTACACACGCATCGTTACTTAATCATTTAATCAAACCAAACCACCAAAATAATGTTTAACAATAGTAGAAGTGTTTATGTATGGTCAAATACGGTTCACACGGTTCACAGATACAAACGGTTCACAGATACAGACGGTTCACAGATACAAACGGTTTACAGATACAAACGGTTCACAGATACAAACGGTTCACAGATACAAACGGTTCACAGATACAAACGGTTCACGGATACAAATGGTTCACGGATACAAATGATTACAACGGTTCACATAGTCAAATAGTTATAAACGGTTCAAAATGTAATATAATGTGTTCATATACTGGATGAGCATATGCAACAAAATGTAATGTAAAACAATGTACTAAGTAATGCACACAATGGGCACACCTAGCATGAAATGTAATGAAATCATGTACTATAATGTACTAATGAACATAGCATGTATATGATGTGAAAACAGGAAAGCATGAAAGTAACAAGTAGGCACATGTGTTTCACCCCAAAACAGTTTGGAAAACAGTAAAAGAGGGGTCTATGTACTCACTTGAGATTGCTCAGAAGTCCTAGGATAACCACCAAGCAATGCTAGAGATCGCGGAATATCAAACGGCACCTAATATAGGTAACTACATTAATAAACCGGACCTAAATCGGAAGACTGGGTAGCATGAGGGTTTGTAAACCAAATGAGTGTAGGAACTCATGTGATATGGTTAATCAAAGCCTACATACTAAATGAAACTTAACCTAAGTGATTTCGACCCATTACGACCCGTTTAGGTAGCTTATGCTACTTTAACGCGTCGTTCGCGTGAAACGCGTTCGGACCGCCTAACTAGCCCTATGACAAGTGTTATATGCCTAAACATATTACATAATCAGTTATGTGACAAAGGTTTAGGTTACATATGCTTAATTACCAATTATACATGAAAAGGGTATTCTGGTAATTTTACCTAAGGCATATAAACTACCTATCATACAACTACTTAAACGATGTGACCATAGGGTATAACCTCGGAAGGTTATTCCCTACCTACTATGGTCACCTAATGTGTTTGGTCGGATCCTAATGATCGACCAAACTGGGTCGGGTTCGAGGTATAAGCGATTTATCAGATCGCTTACCCTACGACCCTAAACAACGTGGTAATCAGTGGGCATAGTCCCAAGGGACTATGACCAACGTGATTACACTCACGTTGCGAAGTTCAAACGAACTTCGCATTGACCATTACTGGTCAACGCTGAAAGTCAAACAAAGTTTGACTTTCTGACTCGAAAAGCAGTAAAATAAGGAAAAGAACGAAAGAATACTTACGAAGGGTCCCCGAATGCTAATCCCGATTCAAGAATCTCAGGTATGAAACAATGGTTTCAACTTAGAGGTTCTCAAATCAGAATTCTAGTGATTTTAGCAATGGGGGGGTATGGGGTATTTATAGGAATACCCGAACCGTTAAGATCGTTTCATGGAAAACGTGCCTTAATCCCATCCGTACATGTGTTGCAAAGTTATGGTGTTTAGGTGCTTAAATTCCATCCATACATGTGTTGCAAAGTTATGGTGCCTAAATTCCATCCTTACCCGCTGACTAAGCATGTTAGAATGTGTGGTTGTGAATTAAACAACGGCTAATACATCGAATCTGGTCCCGAAAGTGCAAAACTGATATTTCTGCATGTTTTCTGTCCAGCATAGGCAGTCGCGTAGCGCTACTGCCAAGGCATTAGGCAGTCGCGCTACGCTAGCACCCTCCTGTTTCAGAAATCTTTCAAAAGTGGCAGGAATGGTCCCTGTTGTGTTTTAAGGCCTTTTTTGATGCGTTTGAACCCCGTTAACCTCATTTCAAGGCTCTAAAATGAAGTTAAAGTATAGGGAACTCAAAACATGCTCAAAAATATGCCGGATGATGGTTCGTTTGGTCGTACGAACGCGATGTTCGCTTAATTACGACGGAATGCGCACAAGCGCGAAAAACGATCCAAATGACGCGACGAATGGATTTTTCTTATGCCGAACACTAAAATAAATTATTTTAGTGCTTACATAAATTTTTGGAAGTCCGGATGTATTCAGAACGTAAGTTATGAGTAAAAATGCAAACTTGTGCACTTTTTGACGCTTTTAGTCCCTGAATGACACAAAAGTTTATTTTAGCATACCTAACACCTCAAAGCCTATTTCTAAGCTATGTAAAGGATATTTATGGTATGTTTAACTTATGGTCATGTTCCGGAATGTCTGTTACAGTTCAAATTGGCATACTTTCGCAGTTTGTCAACTTTAGTCCCTGTAAGCGATATAACTTTGATTTCACCACACCAAACCTTCCAAAACTTATATCTAAGTTATGTAAAGGTTATTTAAGGTATGTTAAGGCTATTTCACTATTCCGGAGTGTTCGTTGCATTAAACTGGTTATATTTACGCATCAGTGCGTGTATAACCTTCCAGAAAGCGATTTAGAGCTTGAAATTGAAACAAGAGTTGATATGTGCAATCGATACACATATTTTTACAAATCCCAAGTATGAAATACAATATTTCATTGGTTTGGCATTTGTTTGATGGTCGCAGTGACACGGGTGTCACATCTTTGATGTGCACTTTATTCATTTTGTGTCTCATCTACATATTTTGTGTTTAAATTCAGGTTTCATTGCAGACGTACAGTTTAGATGCAAATCTTTGCCTTCTTTGCTTGTATCAGGTTATTCTAATTTATAGTTATCATGAAATCTTATGGAAGGCAAAGGAAAACTTGTGTCACTTCCTAGGAATGAGTTCAGTCATCCTGAGCTGAGGAAGGCAAGTAGTGCCAACAGCATCCCGTTGGATCGTATTACTCGTATTTTCCCTCTTCTTGGTTAGTGTCTTAGTTCAAGTAAAGAAAACAAAGCATTGCAGTCTCGGCATTAAATAGACTCATCTTGGAGACGGCCCTGTTGCAACCACTGCTGCTGCATAGTTTCTGCATCCGCTGCGACTGCTTAGTTTAAGCTCTGCCTAACCCACCCATTATGTCGCCTCTACTAGTGAGCTAATCGGGACGGTGAACTCATAGAGATAATTTCCATCAATTTCTGTACGAAACTCATATACTGTAAACACTCATATAGCATGGACTCTAAATTGAAGTGCATGATACCGAATTTCCCGGTATGAGTAGGAACTGATCATTGCTGCTGCGGCGTCTCTGCAGCCGGCACTGCTATGTATCTGCAGTCACTGCTGTTGCGTTTATGCAGCCACCGCTCTCTTGGTTCCACTTCTTCTTTATGGGCAAGTGGTGTTACTGCATCACTTCCGCGGAGACCTCTCCAATCATCTCTTAGACCGCAAACAAGCGCTAATATTCAGTCGCTAGCCACAAAAGTCAGTACCTTCGAGTTTCTTTTCGTACTATTATAACAGGTCTTAACAAAGTGTCTTATTTTAATGTACGACAAAAATACGCAGACGAGTTTCTTTTCGTACTATTATAACAGGTCTTAACAAAGTGTCTTATTTTAATGTACGACAAAAATACGCATAATTTCAAAGATCACATGAAGTAAACTTCCCATATCTTTCAATGTGATTTGTTTCATTAGATTTCCTCTCAATTGCCTGTTAGTTATATTCACTAGGTTGAACATATTACATGATTTATAGGGTATCTAATTTTACAATGAATAGAAGTTTTTAATAGAATTAAACAATAATGACATAACACATGAATACACATCAACTTAACAATATCAAAACCCCTATCTGATCAATAACAAACCCTATCATAATCTGAACATTCAATAATCCATAAAACAAACACTCAAAATCATGAAATAAAAGTTACCTGTCAAACAGAAGCACAAACAGAACCTTAAACCCGCAGCAGCAACTGAAAAACAAATCAAACGTTTGTTAAACATCTAGTGAAAGAAAAAAAACTCAATTGAAGAATCGTACAAACCAGAACTCTAAAATAATTGATATTCCAATACTATGTAGATGATTAATTCCACATCAATTGATATTTTGAAGAAAAAAATTCAATCACGGAGAAAAAGAGATTGCATTCAATTAGGGTTCTAGGGTCTCAATTGGAAATTAGCTTGTTGGAGTGGACGAGGATTATATTGATTGTTAGATAATGCATAAGATATATGAATAAGTCATGGGAACAAGAATCATACCTTCTGTTCTTCGATTCAGACTCTCTGATAGAGTGATGTATAAAGGGTGAATAATATTATGTTTCTTGTTTTAATATTCCATTTAAACCCTAATTTGCTGTTCAAAAAAGTGGAGAGTCCGGTTAGTGAGTTAATTATGGATAATATATGGCGCCCTAAATAAAAATAATCCTGCTCAAATTTCATCGTCACTAATACGGTAACAATTCAACCACACCTTTGTATTTTTAGATTTTTCTCATGAATTTGCAACCGAAAATAAATGGTCACAAAACTTTTTACCACTTAGCTACCGTGCAATAACAAATACACTTAAATCTCATTGTGGTGGCAATTTAGTGGCGAAATTTGCTACCATTTTTTTTTGTGACAATTGCCCATTTTTCTAGTAGTGTAAAGATCGCGAGGTAGTAATGATGTAGAAGAAAAATAATAGTTAGATGTCTTTAATCTAAACCTAGGATAGTGACTTTATAAACAAGTTTTCCTCTAGGCTATGGGAATGAGGTTACCTTAACTGGAGCCCTTCCATTTTTTAAGTTCAAAAACATAATATGTAAATTTAATAAAAACCCACCGGTAACCTTAGCCAAGAGTTGGGCCTTTTTAAAGTAAGTTTACCACACTATAATTTCAATAACCTAATAATTTATCACAAGCTAATTCCAAACCTAAAGCAATACTTCTTGTGATTTTGATATTCTCCACTCATATTATTACTCGCATTTTTTTTTTGGTTTTATAGTCTTTTTAAAGTAAGTTCACCACACTATAATTTCAATAACCTAATAATCTATCACAAGTTGATTCCAAACTTAAAGCAATACTTCTTGTGATTTTGATATTCTCCACTCATTGTTATTACTCGCATTTATTTTTTTGGTTTTATTTTTAGTCTACTAAACAAAATAAGCAAAAGATAGCTACCTAGTTAGTAAGATATAAAAACTGAGTAGTAAAAGTCGTGTCCTTTTGGTTCGATACTTGGTTCTTATAAAAACGATAGGTACACATGCCTATTGTGTGTGTTTAGTTTAAGTAAAAATCATTTCTTATAAATTTAAAATGAGATAACCGTGTTCCAAAGTTATTAAATTAACCACACCTAAATAACACACATCAATGACTCGGTTCACACAGACCTAGTAGAAAAAAAATTCTCTGAAAAGGGCATCTCAGCTAGAGTCGAGGGTGGGGTCGCTATAGTGGCTTTGGTGAGTCTTCCTACACGGCTGGCGAGTCTTCCTACACGGCTGGACGGTCGACTCCAAATGAAGCTAAGGGGGTTACCAACGCATCCTCTCCTGAGACCCGAAGCTCTTCATATTTAAGCATGATAGAAAATATTCTATAGAAAAGAGAGAGACCAGAGATGACAGAGGAAGGTATTTGGTTCAAAAAAGATACGACAGTCAGAACAACTTTTGGCCAAAGTTGGCAAAGGACATAAGCAAGCCACAATCTCTTCCGGTCAATTGAAAAAAACACCATAGAGTCACGCAACACACTGCTGGTGTGCTTCCTGCTTGTGAGGAAAGAAAGAAGAGCGACAAAGCAACATGGGATCAAATTACCCAAAAAAATACCCGAGAACAATGAAAAAAAATACCATAAACCAATTTTATTATATGAGAGCCACAACTCTCAATACAAAACCCTAATCCAATTTTCTAGAGACTTTTACCTCTCATTGACGCTGTCTCATTCAGAAACCTCCGATCAACCGTGTAGGGCTTACATATTCAATTTAAATAATTTAACAAATAAATTATTAATACTTACTAACCATGGGTGGAGATACAATAGGAAGTTTATTTGGCTAGGAAGGCTAGGAAGTGATCTTGACCATCCATTTTGTTAATCAAGGGGCAAAGATTAAATGATGGAAATTGAAGAGAAGAAAAAAGAGGAGCGTGAGTTGTTTAGGGGCATTCTAGTCAATCCAAACCAATAGTTTCTCTCTCCTCCAATTCCCCCCATTTTTTAAACGTTAATAACTCTTTCATACGACATTATTTTTTTTATAAAAACTGCACCAAAAAAACGAGCGTTTTTTTATCTTTAAAACGAGTATACTATTGCTATATTTTCAAAAAAAAAATTAAAACCCAGTTGCGTAAAACGCAATAGAAAAACCCCCAGTTACGTAAAACGCAATGAAAAAAAAACCTAAAAAATGACATTTTTCTAAAACGCAATGTACCAAAAACATAAAGAAATGACTTATTTGTAAAACGCAATGGCCAGAAAACACAAAGAAATGTCTTATTTCTAAAACGCAATAGCCTAAAAACACATAAAAATGTGTTTTTACCTAAAACGCAATGCACCAAAAACACAAACAAAATGTCTTATTTCTAAAACGCAATGGCCAGAAAACACTTAAAATGTCTGTTTTCTAAAACGCAATGGACTGAAAACACATAAAAGTGTTTTACCTAAAACGCAATGCACCAAAAACACAAAGAAATGTTTTATTTCTAAAACGCAATGGCCAGAAAACACTTAAAAATGACTCGTTCTAAAACGCAATGGACTGAAAACACCTAAAAAATGTGTTATACCTAACACGCAATGACTAAAAACACTTCAAAAATGTGTTTTACCTAAAACGCAATGACTAAAAACTTTTAAAAATAACATAAAACTCTCTTATTTCTAAAACGCAATGGACATATAAAACTGTATTGGAACTGTCTGTGACTGTGAACTGTCTGAATTGTCTACGAATTACTGTCTTCGAAATGAGCTCAACCCCATCCAGGGGCTCTGCCCCTTGGACCCCGCTACCAGGGGCGCTGCCCCCGGACCCCCGCCATGATCGTAAAACGCAATGAGTAAATCAAAAACCCAAATCGTAAAAATGAAATTAAAGAATTTCTTACATGGATCGAAGTGATTTCTTCAACAATTGACGAATTTTGAATGATTGAAACACTTATCAGTGCTCGAATCGAACTAATCGAGTGATTATCTCCAAAATCACCCGAAAAAACGATATTTTTTTATGAAATTAAACTGGGTTTTCTTCAAAAAAAACTGAAGAACACGTTGATCGGGTGTGTGAATCATTGATTGGTGATGAAAATCGCACTATAATGTAGTGATTATTGAGATAGAAAGTGAAGAAATGGTTGAAGATGGTGGGTTTTGAAAATGGTGGGTTTTGAAGTTACTGGGTTTTGAAAAGTAAGAAGAAAGGGTTGGATTGACTAAAATACCCTTTTTTTCTTTATTTTAAATGTTGCCACATGTCCTAATCCTATTGCTTCCTATACTTCATAGCCAAAATAAACTTCTTATTTGATCTTTTCCCTATTAACCATTTGACTTTGCTTAGATAAATGGTTTACACGGATTGTGTTCAATTTACACAAAACAAAATGTTTCAAGTTAGAGTTGGTGTCTTTGACTCAAATAATAAATATATCATGTCCGTGTTCATCAATTTAAATCGTCTATCCACCAACTCGACCCAACTTCCACACCTAATCTTAGGCGGTAAAACATTCCTGTTTGTGATTTCGTCATTCGAACCCCATCTCAAACTCTTCGTAAAACTAAACAGACTTCAAATATATAATAACAATCACCACAATAGCAATTTTTAAAATCATAATATTCACTATCAAACTTATGGATTGCGTTTTCTTTAAACACCTTTTTATAAAATTTTGTGGACTTTTAAGATGTGTAATCTTAAGCTCCCACCACACACATATACACAGAGAGATAAAGGTACATAGGAAAACCACACAAATTGAAGACCAAAGGAACCCATCTAGAAGCTTTATTAATTTTAATTTACATTACATTACACACTCTAGGTTAGGGATTGGATTGGTACAGTATCCGTACCTATAATACTGGTATCAAATTTAAACAAAACTTGGGTACCAAATACCGTACCAAATATATTGGTACGGTACGGGTAGGGGTATTTCGGTACGGTTCCCGTTTTGTTATCATTTTGTTTTTATTTAGTTTTTGAGCACTCGTACGGGTACCAAATATGTAAAATTGATATGAGTATCAATATAGTATGAATACCAAATAGGTAAAATTGGTACAAGTACCAATACGATACGGGCACCATATAGGTAAAATCAATACAAGTAGCATAAATACCATAATACGAAATAAAAAATAATATAAAAAAAACTCTTAAAGGTCTATATAAAATTCGATACAAGTACATGTTTTTACCCGTACCCGTACCAATACCGAAAGTACCGAATACCAAAATAAATAAAACTGGGTACCGATACATGTACCGAATACCTAAAATCGGTACGGGTACAGGTACGAAGGCGAGTATTTGGAAAAAAAAGCGCATCCCTACTCTAGGTTATTAAAAACGGGCACAACTCACTTAATATATACTTCTTGTTTTGTATTTTTTTTTTTTTTTTTTTTGAAAGGTGTGAATTATCTGCGAATGTCGGGAGTACTAGCATACGTTATCTTAACGGGTCCGCGCTAGAGAGCCCTCTCGCACAATAGATCCCCAGTTTAAACCCCTATCACCCAGACTCGAAGTTGAGACCAGGAGTGGAAAACTCACCCGGGTCCACCATATGTAGAACTTAAATACCCGTGGCCACCACTAAAAGATTAGTGTTGGTTTCTATCTTGTTTTGTTTAAATATTTGTGAAGTATAGATGTACGTGTGAACTATCACATTGAAATGAATTAGTTTTTTAGTTTACTATAAGATTTAAATTCAATGTAAATTCACATGTGTGAGTTTTACTCTTTCATTTAGATTTAGAATTAGTTTTAAATGTGAATTTACATTATAGATTCAGGTAGACTTTTCGCATTAATTTGTTACCGTAACTTAATGTAAATTCATTCCCAAATTAACACTATGAATTTCATAACTTTTTCCCTCTTTTTATGTTGGAAAAAGAAAACGCCAAACATTAAATCAATTCGTAATACTCTTCATGAATTATATAATCTTTAAGTAAAAACGAAAATACACAAATGCATCCATCAAATTCTAAAACATATAAATTAGCTAGGATAACACACCACCGGTTGTTGCAGCTTCGAGGCTTTTTCGGATGGAACCATTGGGGACGAAATTGTAGGCGACTATGTGAAGGTCGGAAACAATGAGTGTTTAGGTCACTTGACGATGTGTGGAAATCAGGTGTTGCTTGTCTAAACAAGTCTAGAGAACATGTGCAATAAAGAGTCTGAAATAGACATAGAACGTAGATGTAAATTTGTGATTTACCAATATCCTCTTTACTTAAGATAATTGATTTATTAAGAACCACATCTTAAAATTAAATAGAAAATATTTGATAGGATGTTTTGTTCTCTAGAGGGTGTTTGGGGTTGAGTTTTGAAAATAGATTATGCGTTTTGAATAATCAGAATCAGATAATTAACTGTACCAAAACGTGATGTTGAAAGATAGTGTTTGGATTTGATTATGTTGCTTGATATCACAATAATAAGATAATCAACTATTTGAGTGTTTGGCAAATATATATTTAAAAAAATAAACAAGTAAAAATCATTTTCTAAACGTAAATAATCAATGTTTGGAAAACTACGTTTTGTTGCAGTAGAGGGGAGCTAACTTTGGGAAACTGCGTTTTGTAACTTTCTAAACGCAAATAATCATTTTTTTTAATTTTTTTTTACCCAAACGCTCAAAACTGATTATTTACGATTGCAAAACTCAATAATCTAAAAATCTCCTTCAAAACTCAATCCAAACACCCTCTTATTTAGTGATATCTAATTAGGCCTTTTACATTATATTAATAGGGGAAGGATCCACTGAAAAGTGGATTTTGCCTAAGTAGCCTAAAAAGGAATCTTAACCATTCATTTTTCAAATCAATGGTTAAGATGAAAGGGTAGGAGAAAGGAGGAGTGCAAGGGTATCTTGGGAAAATCCTATTTATGGACTTTCTCTCTCCACATGCAAGTCACATGCATATTTCACCCTCATTTTTTAAACGTTCGTAACTTTTTTATACGACATTATTTTTTCATAAAAATTTCACCGTAAAATCGAGCGTCTTTTTATCTTTAATTTGAGTACCATATTGCTATACAAAATATGAAGACTAAAAAAACCCACTTAAATGTGTTGTATTTCTATGTTATATAACATTTTTGTGCTGAATTTTTGTACTATATTTTTGTGCTTAATTTTTTTGTCTTAAATTTTTTTTTCTCAATTTTTTTGTACTACATTTTTTGCTAAATTTTTTCGTGATATATTTCTTTGTACTGGATTTTTTTGTGCTATATTTTTTTGTACTACATTTTTTGTGATAGATTTTTTGTGCTATATTTTTTTGTACTACATTTTTTGTGCTAGATTTTTTGTGCTATATTTTTTTGTGCTAGATTTTTTTGTGCTAGATTTTTTTTGTTTATATTTTTAAAAAACAAAAGGGGTGCCACATGTCATTTTCACTCCTATTTATATGGACCAAAATGCCCTTTATTCCTACTTATTAGGAGTGCCACATGTCATCATCACAATCATTCTTGGGCTACTTAGGCAAAATCCACTTTTTAGTGGATCCTTCCCCTATATTAATATGTATGTCACATATAATATATTAATAAAAAAAACAAATTATATGATAATATAGCAATTTTGTATACCCTTTACATTGAAACATTAGAAGATTTCCACATGGAGTTGCAATAGCCAAGCATATTATGACCCCACAATTCAAGACAGCTTATTGCATGTGGCAAAAATCTGTAGGTTGATGGACATTTAATTTTGTCTTTACATCATGTTCAATGTATTCATGTCAATCTTTGTCTCTTTTTTCCTTTAAAGATGGAAAGGCCCATGAAGGGCTATCAAACAAATTTAAAGACAATGAAAGGGTGTCAAGATAATTGGATGTTGAAAAATTGGATGTTGAAAAAATATATATATTTTTTAAATACCACAGTTGAAGTCAACTTTGACTTTGCTAAGTTAAAAATCCAACTAAACAAAAGACTAATCATCTATTTAATCAAATTAATTATCATAACCATCAGTAATCAAATCAACATCATGTGGCTTTCTATCAAAGCCATTTAAACATCAAGATTAGATACATTAACCACCTTTCAATCTGAATAGTGACGTTTTAGTGATAAGATAAGCTCATATATGCTATATTGCATTGATGTTTGACTCATGGCCTAATTTAGTGTAGATTCGAGGTTTTCTTTTTCCGTATGCTTTGTAGCTTTATACGTCTTTGTTCGATTACGTTGTCTATTTTGAACGTGTTTTTATTTAAAAAAAAATGCGTATGAGGGACTACGAGAAACCAAATACGTTTTGTCACCTTTCATCAAAACCAGTTTGAGGAGAAACCGATCCGGGTCATAAGCCGGTTTGGGTGAAAAATATTTGAACCTTATCCAAAACAGTTGGGTCAGGTTGAAACCAGTTTCGATCATAAACCGGTATGTAAAAAAAATTGATTGAAACAGGTGTCAAACTGGTTCGGGTTGAAATTGGTATTTAACAAAAATATTTATTTTCTGTCTTGGGCTAGGCCCCATTAAACATAAAAAGCTATTAGCCTAATACATTTCTACTATGTGCTAGGCCCAATAAACACAAAGGCTAGTTTACCACATATCGTCTAAATATTTATTTAATCTATAGTAGTTTCTGTTGTTTATCTAGAAAATTATAGACCTGTAAGCAGTAACTGTTAATTAGGGTTTACTGTTTTGAAGTTATAGTTTTACATCATGAATTGTGATTTTTTTTCATAGTGGATTGATATGTATGATGAATAGTTAGTGTATGGGAGTGTTGGTAGGATTATTTGGAAGTTTGAACTTGTTGTTGCTGGTTACATTGAATTAGATTTAGATAAAAGTGTGTAGCTATCAACTTGAACTTATTCGTATTTGTTCAACGGTAAGACTACCTGTTGTGGCTCAAGCCACAACCCGGATTCATCCTATAATATTGCGATACATGGCGCTGACTAGACGCTACTCACTTGAGCTTGTTATGGTTAACCTCCGATCGCCCAAGCTACCACACCCCCAAAACACCCGCTCGACCAGGCTACCACGCTCACCTGACCCCTCATGCATGACCCCTCATGCTTGCGAGCCATCTGGCCGCCGATGTGGCTCGACCCGGCGCTAACGGGTGCCACAATGCATAGTCAAACCGAGTGCTCAGTGAAGTGTTCGTGAACTGTACGGCGGGAAGGTTGTTTCTGTTCATATATTTGATAAACGAACAAACTTGAACAAAAATAATGTTCATTTAGCTAAACGTCCCGTTTGCTCATTTATGTTCTTGAACGTTCATTTTCGTTCAGTTGTTTTTGCTCGTTAATCTTCGCTCGTTTACGTTCATTTAGGTCAGTTCGTTTAAAGGTCATTAGTTTAATATTCATTAAAGTTTTTAGGACTAAGTCAATTTAATTTAGTTTTATGTAATTAAGTTATCACTTCTTACAATTTAGGGGGTGTTTGGGATTGCGTTTTCAACCTGATTATTTGATTATTGTGTTTTGAAATCGCAAAAAATCTATTTTGAGTGTTTGGTAAAAAATTAATAAAAAGTGATTTTTTACGTTTTGTAGAGTTCAAAACGTGATAATCCATAAGTAGGTCACCCCTTGCTGCAGGAAAACGTGATAATCCAAAAACTGATTTTTTACGTTTTCACTTATTTATTTTTTTAAAATATATATACTTGCCAAACACTCAAATAGTTGATTATCTGATTATTGTGATATCAAACAACATAATCAAATCCAAACAATGTTGATTATCTGATTATTGTGATATCAAACAACATAATCAAATCCAAACACTATCTTTCTGCAGCACGTTTTGTTACAGCTAATTATCTGATTCTGATTATTCAAAACGCATAATCTATTTTCAAAACTCAACCCCAAACACCCCCTTAGTCTCGCTCGATTAGTTTTTAGGCCTAGCAGATTAATGTTCCCGTTTGCCTTAATAGGTGTGCGCTTGTATAAGTTCGGTTCAATTATATTCGTTTGCTAATGTTCGTTTTTGCTATTGACAAGGGAACACGAACACACTCATTTTCTTAACTAACGGACAGTGGCGGACCCATGATTTTTTTTATGGGGGTGCGAAATATTTTTAAAGATTTTAGGCCTCTAGGTATATGAAAAAAAATTGGTTCATATCGGGTCGTATCAGGTCGGTTCGGGTCGGGTCATGTAAAAAAACATCAAGCTAAAATTTATATAATCATAAAAAAACACATCAAACGTCGTTACAAACATATTTAAAATGTCACCCTACGAGTTTTTATTTTAAAATCTATCCAAACATCATCTACAGTTACTTTTCTTAAGTCTTCTAAAGAAATAACATATACAACTAATTTTTAACACTAAACACTTAAACAATCATTATGACTTCATAATTTTTAACTTTAAAATCAAGCCCTATTTTTAATTGTTGATTCCTTGTAAGTAACCATTTAAACACACTAAACTTTAACTAAAACAACAAAATCGGCCAACTATAGTTTTAAAAAAACGACAAAACAACTAAAATTTCAAACTTTTTAACAATTTTATTTCTCCTAAAAATCAAAATAAAACAAGAAAACAACAAAATAATCGAACCATACCCGGAAAGAGTGATGGGGATGTTATTTTCGTGAGTTTGATGGCTAGAATTTACTATTCTCCGGCGGAATCCGAATTTGTTGTTGCTGCCTGATGAAGACATGTTGTGCGCTATTGTTGGTGCCATGGGCCCGAGATCACAAAACAAAGAGCGGGACGAGAGAGGGGAAAGAACTCTGGGTTGGGTTATTATATTTTAGTTCAAATTAGATTATTAGATTGGGTTGGGCTTGGGTTATAGAGTGTTTATTAGGCTAAAGGTAAAGAGAAAGTTAATTGGGTTAAGTGAAAGTTAATTAGTTAAGTGGAAAGTTAATTAGGTTGTATTTGAAAAAATAAGTGTTTACATAATTTTTTTATAAATTCATAAGTTTTTTTCCTAGGGGGGCGGGCGAAAATTTCCAAGGGGCGCGGTCGGGATTTTACCGGGAATTTAGCATTTAATCTTTTTTTTTCTCAAGGGGTGCGCCCGCCCCCCTTGGGCATAAGGTGGATACGCCCTGCTAACAGACACGAACAAGAAAACCCTATTCGTTTAATTGTTTCTATAATTTGTTCAGTAAAATAAAACGAATGGACAAAAACATGCACCGTTCGTGTTCATTCGGTTCGTTTAATTAATTCGAACACTTATGCTATGAGTTTGGATTTTATATATTTCATTTTTCTTTTCTACAAGTACACTTATTATCCCAAAACATAACACGATACACATTTTTATGCAACAAACAACTGCCTAAATACTCATATATCAATTTTATTTTCCAGCATCTTCTTGAAAGCCCAAAAGAAATGGACTAAAATTGTTGTAATTTTGGGTCCAAAAAGAGTCCTTAAGAACATTAGACATGGGCAAAAAAACCGTTTTTTTAACCGAAACCGGTTAATAACCGTAACCGAAACCGGTTTTTAACCGGTACCAAAATAACCGGTTTAGGTTTTTTAATAACCGGCGGTTCCTAACCGGTTTTAGTTATTCTTATCAATAACCGGTTTTTAACCGGTTAATTAAAAACCGGTTTTTTAGTGTGTTAATAACCGGTTAACCGGTCGCATTTTCTTGATCTTCAACAGCAGAAAGCACAGCAGCAGCACAGAACAATTGCAGGACCTGGATGTTACCGTTTGAAATGAAAAAAACGGTAATATTACCGTTTTGGACCTGTTTTGATGTGTATAAATAAGATTTCAATGCATATGTATAATCCCACTTCAATTCTAGCTCAAAAACACACTTACAAAATACGTTTCAACTTTCAAATGGCGAGTTCGAGTGGCGATGCTTCGACCGTTGTTGATTCATCTAGCGAGTTGTTTGTGAAGAAGATCTTGACCACGAATAGGGACCCGAAACTATGGGTGAATTTTGATTTATGCGAGATGTCGAATGGAAAAGAAAAGGCGAGGTGCAAAAATTGCGGGGTGTTTCTTGCGGCGTCATCGAACTCTACTTTGAGAGCACATTTGACGTCGCATTGCAAGCCATTAAAAAAAATCCCGCCAAAGATCAAGCGCAAATATCACGAGGTATGGGTGTTTGGAATTTCGACCCAGAGGCGGTTCGTTTAAGGATGGCTCAATTTGTTATTTAACAATCGTTGACGTTCGATCACTTTGACAATCCGCGCTTGACTAAGTTGATTCAAGATACGCTTCAACCACGTTATGTTCACGTAAGTCGTTCAACACTTAGACGCGGTTGTTTAAAGATGTGGTCAAAAGCTAAAAAAGAAATGATTTTAGGTTTTGAAAAATTAAACACCGGTGTTAATTTAACAACCGACGTATGGTCGGCTCCATTTGGTTTACCGGATTCTTACATTTGTGTTACCGCGCATTGGATCGATCCCAATTCGTGGAACATGATGAAACGTACAATCGCGTTCGATATATTTGGTTATCCACACACGGGGGAAAATATATTTCATGTCTTAGACGATGTTATCAAAACTTATAAATTAGAAAATAAAATAGTTTCTATTGCTTTTGATAATGCGTCGAACAACACAACCGCGGTGCAAATGTTAAAAATAAAATACAATCCGATTTGCGATGGAGAATTTTATCATAGCCGATGTGTTGCGCACATCATTAACTTGGTTGTGCAAGACGGGCTAAATGTTGAGTCCGTTAAAGAAGTTAAAGAAACTTTTAAAGATATGTTACGTGACGTTTTTCAAGGTAGTCGAAAAAGATATGCGGATTATAGAAAATGGTGTAAAGCTTTAAATAAGAAATGCTATAGCGCACATTTTGACATGGTCGTCCGTTGGAACTCTACGTGGAAAATGTTTGATAGCGCGATAATGCAAAAAAGAAACCTTAAAATCTTTCCACGATAGTCTTGCAACGTCCGGGTTGGTGGAACCATTTGATGACGATGGTTGGAAGTGTATTGAAACGTTAACACAATTACTTGAAGTTTTTAGAACCGCGACAAAGATTTTATCGGGAGTTTATTATCCCACTAGTTCTTTGGTGCTTAAACAACTATTTTTGATGTGTCAAAAAGTAAACGACTTTGAATTCCAAGGTGACATTTACGAACATATGATTGTTCCAATGAGAGAAAAGTTTAAAAAATATTTTCAAGAAATGCCACCGGTTTTTACATGTGCCGCCGCCTTGAACCCGACTATAAATATTGCGGGTGTTGAGATGATGATTTCGGATATTTGTTCGGATTTGGAGTTAAATGATGCCGACCCACATTTTACAAGAAATGCACTAAAACGTTTTGACGTTTCTTTAAACAATCTTTTTGATCATTACTTTCAAAGATATGGTAACGTGTCATCGTTACACCAACAAATGGCGGAGAGCTCGAAGGCGTCGAGAAAAGATGCGGACTTAAATTTCTATAATTCGTTAAGAAATGAAAATAGTAAACGTTCTCGAGGTGATGCATCAAATAGTGAACTCGGGAGGTATAAATATACCGATTTTTTAGCAACCTTGTCACCCGACGAGTTTCACAACTTTGATGTTTTGGCTTGGTGGAAAATACAAGAACCGCATTATCCCGTTTTAGCCGCCATGGCACGTGATCTACTAAGCTCCCAAGCTTCTACGGTAGCTTCGGAGTCGGTTTTTTCTCTTAGTGGAAGGGTACTATCTATTCGACGAACAAGACTTACACCGGAGGCGATGGAAATGTGCATTTGTTTGAAGGATTACTTGGATGGCGTGGAACGTATACAACATATTTCAAGTCTTGAGGGCGAGCTTGAGGTGGAAGAACAATTACATGATGTTGAAGTTTTTCAAGGACGGGCGCAACCACTTTCCGATGACGAACTCATGTACGATGAATCCGTACGCTCTACTAGCCCCCGAAGCGACTAAACGAAGAAACGAAGAAATGACGAAACAAAACTACAAGACGACAACTTCATTCTAGACTAGTTAAGAAAATTGTATTGGATATTTTCATGTTTATTAATGTAATGTTACTTGATCTACTAATATAATTATAAAAAAAAAACGTATTTTATTTGGTTTATTTGTGTGTTTAAACATTTTTATAAATTTTGCAGCTTTTTTTTTTTAATTCTGCAGGTTTTTTTTAAATCTGCAGGTTTTTTTTTAATTCTGCAACAATTTTGCAGCTTTTTTTTTTTTTTTTTTTAATTCTGCAGGTTTTGTTTGTTTTTATATAATTCTGCAACAATTTCTGCAGTTTTTTTTAATTCTGCAACAATTTCTGCAGTTTTTTTATATTCTGCAGCAATTTTTTTAAAGTTTCTGCAGTTTTTTAAAAGTTGCTGCATGTTTGAACAATAACCGGAATAACCGGTTTTTTTAACCGGTTTACATGTTAACCGGTTTATTATAACCGGTCGGTTATTAACGGTTAATGATGTTCAGCTTGAATAACCGGTTATTAACCGGTCGGTTATTAACCGGTCGGTTATTAACCGTAACCGGTTTTTTTTTCTTGGCCCATTAACAGCAAAAATCGGTTAACCGGTTTCGGTTAAGAAATTAACCGAAATGTGCATGTCTAAAGAACATGATAATCTTGAAAGCCCAAAAGAAATGGACTAAAATTGTTGCAATTTTCGGTCCAAAAAGAGTCCTTTAGAAGATGGTAATGGACAAGCTAGAAAGTGATGCCAATTTCGGCCCATGTACTAGCTCCCAAAAGAAGTCTGCAGATGATGGGCATTTCAGTGGATTGGATTACCCATCGCTCCGCAACCCGGCTTGACCCGTATTTTCCGATCAACACGGCCCATGTTTTTCATTTGAGTTGTTATTTTTAGTTTCTATCCATTGACGTAATCGTTTTATTTGAATTTGATGGCCGGAATTATAACAAACATCCTCTAGGAGGAAATTCGATATGTTTTGATCCCAAAACCCGATGCGTGCGCATCCGTATGCGAGGCGTTTGTTACCAAAAGGTTTTCATCAATAATATAAGAACTTGTTAACTTTTTAAAACACTAAAATATAAAATAGTCTCATCATCTCATTTGAAAGTTGTCCTGTCAATGGTCTAACTCAAACCCATTGCTCAATCGGTGGTCTAATTTGTTTAATACTGGTCAACTGCATAAGGCGCCGCATGCGATTGTCAGATCGCATCAACATCACATGCGTATTGTGGAATTACATCGCATCGCATCAACTACAACAATGTGTTTCCATCACCGCATCAAGTGCATCACGCATTATGCGTGCCCACTGCGCTCATTTTGAAATCAAAATAACAGCAACTCAAATCAGTTGACACCAACATAGATAACTCACTAAAATACCATTTATTAACCTCTACACATATAATTTTTGGAAGTTTTATTGATAAAAAGGGATATAAAGAAACTAAGAAAGGTTTACTTAATAAAAAGGTTGATATGTAAAATAGATGTGAGAGATGCAGCTTCGAGTTGTAAATTAAGCTTATTTGGTTGTACATAGAGTAACCATTCGTTCACGTGATTGCGCGTCTTGTGCTTTTTTAACCAAGATTCTGCTACATCTACACCTAGTAAGCTTATTTGAGCCTTGTCTTTATATGCTCAATTTTTACAAGATAATTAGGTTGATTTTCTTTTTTTAACAATTAGTATGTTAATCAGGTTACACTTGCTGGTCTTACATCTTCCCAAGATTCCTGGGAGATTTGTCTTGCTTCTTTCTGAGAATCTGATCATATTAGGTGGATCCAAATTAACTCTTGCTAAATTAACATGCACGTGCTATGTAGGTTAATGCTTGTTGCTACACATGCTTTATGTAGTTAACACGTTTCACATCCACCAAAAATCATAAAAACAATTAAATTGGATAGCGGTACAAGCTGATTTTAAATGATAACATAAACGCTATCTTAAATATAACTTTGATGAAAATTTACGTATGAACGTAAAACAACTTGAATTTACACCAACACATGTATAAAACTAAGCACGTAAGAAAACATTGTTTTTTAAGTTAAATAACAGTACGCTGCGTTGCGGCAGTTTCAAAACGTAAAGTGACTCAAATATATACCGTTTAATGAAAACGTATTATATTTTATCCGAGTCGTTTCCGGAGAAATTTACGTCAAATCGTAGATCAATTGAAAACGTACATAAGAATAAGCACGAAAATGTACTATATTTTACTCGACTCATTTCCGAATTTTTTATGTCAAAACATAGACCAACAGAAAACATACACAATATTAATGAGTATAAGAGCAGGTTATATTTGACCAAACTCATTTCCGGAAAAAACTTACGTCGAAACGTAAATAAACTTGAATTTATACCGACATGTACATAAATATAAACACGTAAAAGTCGGTTGCAAAGTCTTTAAAAAAGGTTAAAGGATTGTAAATGTCAATGTTAAAAGTTAAGGGTAAAACTATAAAAAAACAAGAGTTAAATGTCATTTTAGTCCGTGTGGTTTGGGCCATTTTACCAGTTTAGTCCAAATATTTCATTTTTCGTCTGTGGGTCCAAAAAAGTATCACCGTTGCCATTTTATTCCACTGGGTTAACTTCATCCGTTTTTATGTTAACGAGAAAGACAATTCGGTCATTTTATATGTAATTATGTTAACTAGGAGGACAATTCGGCCATATACGATGACTTATAACGCAACTGGGAAATTTAAATTGCGAATATAATTCAACAGTTTTATGAAGGTAAGTATTAAACTGCAAATCAAAAGACTATGGCTTTAAGTTTCCACAAGAACAAGTGTATAAACAATTTTTTAATAAAAATATGCCAATATTAAAAGAAAGATTCCAATCAAATAAGGACCGCTGATGGGGCTTGCATAAAGGAGTACGTTACGGGACAAAGCCTAACAAAGGGGGTCCATACCCTACACTAGATCAAGAAGTGGCCCTTTAGAGGTGAAGTCTCCAAAAGGCACAACACCAATTGGGCAATGGATGTATCGTTACGCGCTATATTACATAATCGATAGATCGTGTATTTTGTGCGATTATGAAACGCGTTATATTACATAATCGATAGATCGTGTATTTTGTGCGATTATGAAACCATGATGTCGAATAATCGTATATCATGATCTGGAGCTGTTTCAAACGCTGTCTTGGTATAGAAAAAACGGTTTGCTTTTAAAGTTTTGTTTTGTATATTAAAAATGTTATACCATCAATAATTTGTTTCTAATCATCTAAGGGGGAGCATCAAATTGATGTCACCCTAGATGTCATGTTTGGAGACATTGAATAATGTGAGTTTGTTGGTATTAGAATACTTTTAGTTTTGTCAAAAGAAGAACATTATCCTAAGTGAAGTGATTCAAACTTTGACCTAAGCTTTTTAAGCCATGTTACCTCTTTCATATGGCCCATCTTGTGGTCATGGTCAAGTCGCTAGTTGTTGGGGATATAAAGATTAAAGAAACTATGTTATGAGTGTTATCAACCAAGTAGTAAACGAACTAGAATTCTTATGTATAAATATTATATCTATTATTTAGTTATACAAGTTTACATCTTAATAATACATATATATTAACACTGTCTAAAGACACCAGTGTATGGATTCAGGGTGACGTTTCATATATGTTAACCCTGACTTCATCTGCTTATTTAATTGTGTAAAAAAGTTAAATCTTAGTTGTGCATGCGTTTATCAGACAATTTCATCATGCCAAACTGTTTATGACTCGTTTAAAAAACAGAAAAACATGCCAAGTATTAGAACAAGAAGGTGAGAGTCGGATTAACGATATATAATGCTTTTACATGATAACAATAAAGACATTAACTTAAGAAACAACTAATTAAAGTTTATGAAAATTAAGTTTTGTAATATATTATTTTTTTTAAACATGTTGACTTGAAAAGGTCAATTTGAACTTCAAAACAGGGACTGTATTACTCATTCACGATCTGATTAACACATATAACTCAATTATTTATTTGTTATGTGAGGAATCGAATTGACACACCTTAGGTAATAATTAAAAAACAATTGTTTTGTAAACTCACCCTATTCGGGGCTATGTCCAAGGTCGACTCCTCGACCGCCATGAGATCGTACGCCCCTTATGCACGGGAACCAGATGGAATTCGTAAATCCTCGCCCTCCGTCAAGTTCAAACCCTGGAGAACAATATGTTGTTCTCCTTACAATAATCACACCTCATATACATGTTATATGGAGAATCTGGAAGGCCTAAAATGGTTTAGTTTTTGAAAAAGAGCCATTTAATGTGATAAAAGTCGTGGAAGCTATAAAAGAAGAGTTATTTGAGTGTGTGAAAAATAAAATCCCTTTCAGCAGTTTAGTATGGGAGTGAATGCGAGATTTTAATATTCGGGATATTGTTATGTAATTTTGGTTTTTTGTTTCGGGTCTCCTAGTCGCTTGTTGGCCCCTTGTTCTATTTTATGTTTCGAACAAAATAGTCGTCGTTTCAAAAAAAATTTAGCTAAAAGCCATCTTAAATAATCATTCAATTCTCCAACAGATCTAACGTAATATTATATTTTAAACTAGGCTAGAACCCCGTGTATTACACGGGTTGAATAAATGTAATTTTATATATTAAACAATAAAAAGTTATATCTTTATGAAACTCGTATATTTTACGGTTTAAATAAATGTAATTTTATATATCAAATAATAAAAAAGAATTATATCTTTAAAAACATGTGTATTACACAGATTAAATAAATGTAATTTTGTATACTAAATACTAAAAACGCCGTATCTTTAAAAAACCCGTGTATAATCGGGTTGAATAAATCTACCAAATGATAAAAATTTTCATTCTTAAAAACCCCGTATATTACACGTGTTGAATAGATCTAAAAAGAATTATATCTTTAAAAACCGTATGTATTACACAGATTAAATAAATGTAATTTTGTATATTAAATACTAAAAACGTCGTA
Organism: Helianthus tuberosus; assembly: GCA_030545235.1. Taxonomy (NCBI): domain Eukaryota; kingdom Viridiplantae; phylum Streptophyta; class Magnoliopsida; order Asterales; family Asteraceae; genus Helianthus; species Helianthus tuberosus. Next base: position 44,384 of record JARYGA010039306.1, on the reverse strand, counting down.
TCTTTAAAAAAAACTCGTGTATAGTCGGGTTGAAAAATCTACCAAATATTAAAAAAAAATTATATCCTTAAAAACCCCGTATATTACACGTGTTGAATAAATCTAATTTTACATAGCAAATGATAAAAAGTTATATCTTTAAAAACTTCGTGTATTACACGGGTCATATAAATGTAACTTTGTATAGTAAATAACAAAAAAGTTAAATTTTTAAAAAACATTGCGTTTTACACGAGTTGAATAAATATAATTTTGTATACCAAATAAAAAAAAAAGTTAAATTTTTAATAAATTAGGATAACATTTAATATTAATTTATTATTTATATATTTAATATAAGATAAGTAGGAAAGAGAGGTATTTGTTTTAAAAATATATTAAATTAACAATTTAGATTTGAGGATAATATTTTATTAAAGTATGATAAGATTTAATATTAATTTATTATTTATTTAGTTAATATAAGATACGTATAGATTTAAGGATATCTTCAATGAATGACACGTGTTCAAAAGTTGGTTTCTTTTCTTATAGTAGATAGATTAATCTTTCTTTTAAGTTGATGAAAATAAAACAGATATAACCATTTTTATAAGATGTTAATAATAAAATAAGTGAGTGGCATGATAATATGTTTAAGATAGACTATGAGAGTAGATTATGCTAAAAGATATGATGTAAAGTTTCATAATAAAGATGATTTTGTAAATTAACTTTTTTTTAAAGTATATAAAGGGATAATCTTGAATATTAAAAGTGTTCTTTGTTTCTACTGGTGTTCTATTCACATTGGAGAAGAGTGTTAAAGGATATATTTTGATAACCTTATTCTAACTAAATGTTGCATAAAACATATTTATATGTCGTTCATTTTTTTTTAATTTCCTTTAAGGATTATTTAAATAGAGAGGTGGGTAGTTAAAAAAGTTATGAAGCCATTACACACTAACGTAAGTGAAATTGGTGTGAATGTATCATTGAGTTGACAACTACTTTATGATGTGACGATAATGTGAAGTGAAAAAAGGTAAAATGGTAAAGCACAACCTAACTATCATATATTCCACTCGATTTAAAAGGTAGTAAAAGCGATAAAATGTACATGAGTAAGAGGGTAAGCATCTATTTTTGCTATACCTTTTTATTGTAAAGATTGATTTTTATTTATTTTACAGAAGTTATTAACAATTATTACTCAGTTACAAAAAAAAAAAAAAAAATTTATCAACCAATAATCCAATATGCAGATTCGGAGTTAAGAGGTCTTTTGCCCATAACATTGATGAATAACTGAATTTTTCTTGACTAAGTAGTAAGGGTTCAAACCATATTACGGGTATCAGATGGATTTTAGGTGATGAATAGTTAAGGATTGTGTGTCGATGTTCTAAAAAATACGCAGATTCTGATTCTATGTCTCTCACATCACACATACATTGTTTAAACAAGGATTTTTAGATATTAGAAGTTATTTTAGTATAATTTCAAGTTAATACACAATAATTATAATATTTGGTGAGTCTCATTTTTAAATACACATATAAAAAAGTTCCACTATAAAAATTGCATGAACCACAACAATAAATAATATATATCACCCAGAAAATTATAGTGAGATTAGGTGACAAACCTTTCCCTATCCATTGAGATAAGAGCTTTTCATGTGGATCCCATACCAAATAATTATAAATGCTTTGACCCTTCTTAGCTTTGACAGAGTCTAAGACCTTGACATTCTAATCAACTATCCATTTATTTACTAAAACATTATATAAAATTTCAGAAGTATATGTGGATGTCACATGGTTTGATTTTTTTATAAGCCAACATTCATAAATGATTCTGTACTCTTGTATATAGTCAACAAATATTCCGACACCGTTCACAATGCTCGTAGCTTCAGATATAACATAATAAACTTTTAATTGTTTATTAAAGGTTATCTTATTTCAGGATGCCCTAATTATTGTTTCTTTAGATATAAACTCATTTTGATTAGTGTTTGACAAGAATAGTAAGTGTGTTTCCCTCTTTTCCCCAGAACAAGTTGATTAAAATGGTATTATATATATATATATATATATATAGAAAAAGTGTAGCGTACAATAGGGCTTATCATGTGCCCGTACGTGATTGTGACGCATGTTGGTATTTTTGATGAAATCGCATGTTAGTTTTTTTTTTTTGTAGCAATTTCGTATGTTGGTAAATATGATGAAATCGTATGTTGGTATATAAAGCAATTTTGCATGTTGGTTTTTTCAGCACAAATCGCATGTTCAGGAGTGAATTCGCACCAGATTGTACGGCTGGAATGATCGCGTACATTTTGTACAATAAGAGCCATTGTACGTTAACCTGCCTCTATACATATATGTACAATCCCTTTGTTATATTCTTCACTAGTGTATGAACTCAATTCAATTAGTGTGTAAGAAACATGAAAGTCCGAACACATTGACATCTTTCGTGGATATTCCATAAAAAGAATATGTTTCGTCTCCATGCCTCATGCAGTCATGTTTGAACTTTGACGCACCACAAAAAGTTTTACGGGACTCGAAATACTACGATCAGAAATATTGATATAAAATCGCTTTAAATTCGTTTAATGCAAGGATATTTATAATTGTATATTTTTCAATCTTATTTGTCACAATTGCTAGATATTCGGTGTTGTATTATTTATTATGAAGAATCATACAATAAGTGAAAATTATTTTGTGGAATATTATTATTATATAAATTAAAAACCAATAATAACAAGAGACGTGCACGAAAATCAAGGGAGATTTTGTCGGGACATAAGAAGAGGGAGAGATTTCGATTTTTGTGTTGACGCGTTAACGCAATAAAGCTTGTTGACTTTGACTTTTTCCCATGTGCCTTCCTTATATACATTTTCAACTATTATTTTATTTCTTCTCTATTTTTTTTTCCCGTTATTCACTTATTCTTAGGGCTGTAAACGAACCAAACGTTCGACGAACAGTTTGTGAATCGTTCGGCGGGAAGTTCGTTTGTGTTCGTTCGTTTATTAAACAAACGAACACAAACAAGAAGTTTCGTTCGTTTAGTTAAATCAACAAACATGAACAGAGTTCGTGTTCGTTCGTTTATTTTCGTGAACGTCGGTAACGTGTTCGTTTGTGTTCGATAGTTCATTAGTGGTTTTAGTTTTTATATTTATTTAAATACTTCAAAATTCTGACAAATTAAATATCTAATAAGTGTCACTAAATTATATATTCTGTTCATGAACGATTGTTTGTGTTCATTTGTTTCCATTTGTGTTTATAAACATTAGTTTGTGCTCATTTGTGTTCGTCAACTTTCGTTTTTGTTTGTTGTCTAAAATTAACAAACGAACACGAACAAGTTCATTTTCTTAACAAACGAACACGAACATAAAATCTCGTTCGATAAGTGTTCGTGAACGGTTCGCGAACACATATATTTCTTAACAAACGAACACGAACAAGGTATTGTTCGTGTTCGTTCGATTCGTTTACATCCCTACTTATTCTTATAGATTTATGTGAAACAATATATGTAAAATAGTCAAAATGGTAAACTAATCTTTTTACAAAATTACACTTAATAGTTTGATAAAAACCTACAATGCATTATATCCTTAATGATTTGTGTTAAACAATACTTGTAAAATAGTCAACATGGTAAACTAATCTTTCACGAAATTACACTTAGGGCCTGTTTGGTTGACAGGAATCCATAGGATTTCAAGGGAATTGGAATTTGAATTCCATTCCTTTGTGTGTTTGGTTAGACAAATTAGTTGAACAGAATTGGATTTCAATTTCAACAAAATCACTTATTTAATGGAATTCAGATTCCTTCTAAATTTCAAAGGAAAGTTTAAAAACCACGGAAATGTTTCCAAAGTTACGAAAATAACCCCTCGTCTCTTTCATTTTTGTCTAAAAACCAAAAAATAATTAAAAAATCAAAAAATTTCTAAAAAATAAAAAAATTCTAAAAAATCAAAAAAATAATAAAAAATCCAAAATATTCTAAAAAATCAAAATAAAATCCAAAAAATCAAAAAAAATAATAAAAAATCCAAAATATTCTAAAAAATAAAAAAACTCTAAAAAATCAAAAAAAATAATAAAAAATTTAAAAAAATCTAAAAAATAAAAAAATTGTGAAAAATTCTAAAAATAAAAAAATAAAAATCCAAAAAAATCTAAAAATAATAAAAAATCTAAAAAAACCCAAAACGATTCTAAAAAACCAAAAAAAAATTAAAAATCAAAACAATAATAAAAAATCCAAAAAATTCTAAAAAATCCAAAAAAAATAAAAAAATAATAAAAAATCCAAGAAATTCTAAAAACTAAAAAAATTTCTAAGAAATCAAAAAAATTAATAAAAAATCCAAAATATTCTAAAAAATCAAAAAAATAATAAAAAATAAAAAAATTCTAAAAAATTCAAAATATAATAAAAAATCCAAAATATTCTAAAAATTAAAAAATAATAAAAATCCAAACAAATTCTAAAAAATCCAAAAAAAAATAAAAAATCCAAAAAATTCTAAAAAATCCAAAAAAATCTTAAAAATAAAAAAAATCCAAAAAAATTTAAAAATCCAAAAAATTCTAAAAATATAAAAATCAAAAAATTAATAAAAAAATATAAAAACCCAAAAAAAATCTAAAAAACCAAAACCAAATTTAAAAAATAAAAAAAATCTAAAAAATAAAAAAATTAATAAAAAATCCAAAAACCCCAAAAAGTTCTAAAAAATAAAAAAAAATCAAAAAAAATAATTTTTTGAGTTTTTTCGATTTTTTTTTATTTTTTATTATTTTTTTGATTTTTTAGAAATTTTTTTTGCTTTTTTAGAATTTTTTGAACTTTTTATTTTTTTTAGAATTTTTTTGATTTTTTAGGATTTTTTAGAATTTTTTGGATTTTTTATTATTTTTTAGATTTTTTGGATTTTTGATTATTTTTTTGATTTTTTAGAAATTTTTTTGATTTTTTATTATTTTTTTGATTTTTTGAATTTTAAGGATTTTTTGGATTTCTTATTATTTTTTAGAATTTTTAGAATTTTTTTTTTATTTTTTTGAATTTTTTGAACTTTTTATTATTTTTTAAATTTTTTTTATTTTAATTTTTTTTGATACTTTTGAATTTTTTTGGATTTTTAGATTTTTTTTTGAATTTTTATAATTTTTTATGATTTTTAGAATTTTTTTGAATTTTTATAATTTTTTATAATTTTTTGGATTTTTTTGAATTTTTATCTAAGATAGTTGTTTTTAAAACTTTTGCCAATTGTTTATAACTAAGGGTAATTTTGTCTTTTTAGGTATTTTTAAATTATAATTCCATTAATACATTTATCAACCAAACACATCTATGGATTTCAAAGGAATCCATCAAATTCCAATTCAAATTCCAATTCCAATTCCCATATGGATTCCAATTCCAATTCCTACACATTCCGCGAACCAAACGCCCCTTATAGTTATTAAAAGCCTATAATGCATTATAATTCTAAGTTTACCCTTTTAAATAAACATTAAATATTCTTATAGACATTACCTTAATAAAAAATTAAAAGAAAACACATCGCATTGTCTTCTTGAAAGGCTGACATGTTCAGTCACACCACCCTCTTACATCGCTCTCACACCACCCTGGCCTCCTCTATCTCTCTTCATCCGCCAGGTAGCTATTTCCGTTAGCCATTGTCCTCTTCTCCCTATATTTGGCTACTTATATATGTGCCAACCCTACCACCTTGCAACATACAACTCCTATAACACAATTGCCTTACTTTCCCCATTTTACATGCCATGATGAAATAGGGAAAATGGAGACGAATGTAGACATCGAACCAAAGCGCCAAACTAAACTAAGGCACTCTATACATTTATATTAGACAGATACATCTAGGACAAGTAAACATCTATATGTTCGTAAACCTTTCATTCAATACTTATGATCTTGTAATCAACATGATTTATGTTAATTACAACTAATCATTGTAATTTACACACAAAATACTTCAGGATTTAACAATTTGGGTGTAAGTTAACATCACGTAATATATGAAAACCGGTTGAGTTTAATACATGCATATGGATTTGTCCAAATACTAACATAAGACCCCAAGACTCGCTTAGTCTTTGAAAAAAATATTTGATTTAAAATCATTTACTATTGCTAAGTAAGCACACAAGTAAATGATTTTACTTGGCAAGAATGTTTAGATTCAGAAGTAGATTGGTGGGTGTGTATGAGTTAGCCATTCTAAAAAAGACTATATTGACTCATTTATGTGTTTTTTGAGCGTATTAGCAACATAAAAGGGGCTGGGGTAGGATATATGAAACCTCAAACCTAGTATATGTCTATGGCGAATGTGGGACACCTTATAGACAAGCCTTTCATTAAGTTTCCTCCATCTAAGTTACCACTTTCCCATTTGTATATCATAATTGAACATAAAAGGGGCTGGGGTAGGATATATGAAACCTCAAACCTAGTATATGTCTATGGCGAATGTGGGACACCTTATAGACAAGCCTTTCATTAAGTTTCCTCCATCTAAGTTACCACTTTCCCATTTGTATATCATAATTGAACATTATAGATTGACTACGTGTTATGGGTTAACTAAACTTATTAGCACATCACCGTCACATCACTGCCACATAATAACTTGCCATTACTTAAATACCCATTAACAATGTGTTGTGGATTAACTAAACCAGTAACTAGATAAAAAGGTAGCATGATTAGTTGGAACATCAATGGGCCCCACCACCAAACCATCTTGGTCTGTTAACCCATTAAGCAAAACCCTATTAACTAGCTTTTTAACGCTTAGGGTGATGTTTAATCCGTTAACCGCTGAGATGGTACCGTTAACGGCTCCATAATTAACCTACAACACTCAGTCTTACGAAGTATTTTCTTAGATTATGTTGAATTAATAAAAAACATGACGGTTGTTGTGACCTATGACTATGCATCTTTAAATTTATATTAATTAAATTAATTTTAAATCACAAGATAAAAAAACAGGTAGCCGCAATCATCGCGGTAGTATTCCCATTAAGGGGTCAGGTACTTCAAGGAGTGATGAAATGTCAACGTGTGCACATACACAATTGACCGAGTCCAACCTTCATATTCTTTTATTTTTTAATCATCTAGTCAATTGAACTATATTTATTCCATCAATTTAATAATTTTGTTCTAGAATGAGGGGATTCCTTATTTTATAAATTTTGAAATATTATTAATTTACTTTATTAGTAGTAAATAAACTAGGTTTGAATCTCAACTATTACACGGTTTGAGTAAATACAATGTTATATACTTACCGACAAAAATATTATGTTTTAAAAAAACCAGGTATTGCCTTGGCCCTTGGTTAAATAAAACGTATATTACACCGACATGACTATCAAATAATATTATCAAGATGATTTGGTATTTAATTAGAAAACCAAATTGTAATTTTAGTGTCATATATTATACTATTAGTAAATTATTAGTACTTGTACATCTTATTTTGATACTTTATTAGTAACTATTGTTTAATGTTTATATCCAAAAAAATATATACATTTTATATTGTTAAGCTGATATGCTAAGGTCAGATTGTCGATGTTTTTCTACTAGGGTTATTATTTTCTTTTACTATATTAATAACGTGTATAAAGAAAAATAATATTATGTAATATTATTTTTATAGTGTTATATACGTTAATGTAATAATCTAAATTAGGTTTATAGTTAAATTATTGTTTAATAATTTGTATAATAAAAATTATTATTTAAGAGTGAAAAAGCATTAGAGTAACATGTATCCAAATTTTTTTTCATTTATTAGTTTGTGTTTGGGTCTATGTATATTCGCGGATTAGATCAGAAGATCAATCGAGTAAGGTCTGATTTTTTATAATGCTAGTTGAAAAACCTGGATTACCTACATAAGTGCTTGAGTTAGAGCTAGGAGGAACCGAGAGGATTGATATTTAAGTTATAGGAAAAGATGTTGAAGACCGACCTACTTCAAGTCATAAATTAGGGGGTGATTGTTTGGTTTAACACCCGACTTAAACTAGTCAGTTTGGGTTGGACTGTTTGGATCTAAAAGGCAGTGGATAATAACGAGTTTAAACAAATCACAAGTCAGTGAACTTGGGGGGACCAAATTTGACAAGTTGTTTAAATTTTTTAAGTTTAATTATTATGTTGTAATCAGTATGGTAATGTGACAACTGGCACAAAACTGGTAATTTCCGTACAGTTTTCTTATTATTTAATATCTGCAACTATGTGCTTAAATGTCAACATTGTCTGATTACATGCTATACATGTGAATTCATGCACGTTTTATACTTCAAATATTACTTTATGCATTACTGTTAGCGTTGCGTCAGAAAGACTAGTAAACTCACCGGTAAGACAAACTGTGTCAGCAGCTCAGCAGAAAACAGTCTGATAATGGAATTAGGGCCTAGGAGTAGGTCCAACATCTAAAATACATTAAAACCCAAGTATGGATACAAGGGTTAACATATAAACTTTCCAGAAGGTAAACTATGCACTAAAAAGCACCCGAAACACACTTTAAATGCAGAATTTTGCACAAATAAGCCATAATTCAGCTATAATCAGCTTTTTAACCTCAAAATATCATGCAGAATTTATGTTTTATTGTCCAAAATAACATACAAAGCGTCGGAAATTGAAACTGTCACAAAAGGGTACATAGAAAACACTAAACGGTATAGTTTAGCACTTTAACGAACCAGTATACAACCGAACAACCGCGAAACATCAAAATCACACTAGAAGCATTGTTTTAATGTTTTCTAGCTAGTTATTATCCCCGAACACCCTATCACACAATATAACACCATAATAACTAAAACACCTAAACATCCACTTAGATTTCAACTAAATATCATAACTATCCATCACCACCCAACTAAACACCCCCCCTAACTTGACGGTCACAAGGGTGGCCCCCACCCCTGATCTTATTTGATTTGTTAAGAGATCTTGATTTGTACTTTGGAAACATATTATACAATGGTTAAACATCTAAACTTGGATATAAGGAAGATACGGGGGATTAAGATCTCATTATCTCACACACACAAAAACGCACTTAACTCTCTCTCCCTCTCCTCCCATTCTCGGTCGAAACCAAGCACCATCACCACCCTCACTTCCACCTCTAATCCATCCATTCCATACTCATCACAAGGTGTTAGAAGCAAGAAGGCTTGGTGGCATTGGAGATTCAAGGACCTTTCCCATTTGCTTTTATCCACCACATTTATCATCTTCATCTTCTTGAGTTTCATCCCTAGCCATTAGAGCTAGTAGTAAACTTCTTGAACACTAATTTAAGTCATGTTTATGTTATGTACAAGATTCACCATCTAAACAACTTAGCTTCTAATGTTAAAAATGAAAAGATCTAACATATTTATGAAGAAAATAAGTGATTACATGAAATTTTAGTGTATGTAATGAAGTTATTGATGTTGTATCTTGTGTTTATGATTAGATCAAGTATGTTAAAGCTTAGATCTAACAAGTTTAAGCATGTATCTTGAAGGATCCATGGTTAAACTTGAAGATGAATATATGAAGCATGATGTGAACTTGAAATATGAAATTTTGTGCATAAACTTGTAATTTTGAAGTGATAAAGTATGTGTAGAATTAATCTTTGAAACTAAAACTCATGGAAGGTTTGTTAAAAATATAACATAAAGCTTGTTTTTGAAAGATCTAAAGATATTAAGCATGGATCTTAAAAGATCCATGGGTAAACATGAGATTAAAAACAATGATCTTTCTAATAAACATAAAAGTGGTTTTAGAAACATGAATTGCAAACTTTGAAACCATTAAACTCATGGATGAATTGGTTAGTAAAATAAAGTCTTATAAAAAGTTGGTTAAAAATTTACAAGAACACTTATTTTGGAAAGATCACCTTATGTAAAGTGTAGATCTAAAAGACTACACATGTTTAACAAGAATCAAGTTCACCATGATGTTTCTTATGAAGAAATTAGTATATGTTGTTGATGATTGTTGTTGAAAATTTGTTTTGATGATTGAAAAGAAAATAAACACATGTTTTGAAAACATGGGAAACCTCCATTTTTAGGGGAAACTATGTCAAAATTTTTATAAAATTTTGACACTTAGAAAAATATAAGTTTTGGTGAAACTTATTCCCTAAAAATTCACCTAAAAATATTTACCAAGGTTTCCCTAATTTTTGTGTAAATTTCAAGTTAAGAAATGATGATTTCTTCAAGATAAAAATGATATTAAGTATGTATACTTTTAAGAAAAATATATATTTATTGATCACCAAATTTTGTGCTAAGTGTACATTATGTGTATTATATGTAGTGGTGTATTAGGACTTGAAAATACACTAAATACTCCTAAGGAGTAAAAATACAAAAATACACATACAACATGCATGGACAAATACAAGAAAATATATTTATAAAAATATATTTCTTAATATATTATTTAACTTGGACAAGTTATGAACTTAAAATATATTTTAGGACGAAAATATATAACTTGGGTGGATAACAAGAATAAACACATATATATATTCCATAGCATGACAAAATATATATATTTCGTACAAGTCTTAAAAATATATTATTTTTAAGAAATATAATCCGGAAAGTAATAAAAATCAAAGTCTTGATTTTTGGTGAAAAATACAAAATACTTATATTTATTTTTGGGAAAATAATATAAGTAAGATACATAGTTAAAATTATAAATTATTTTTAACAACAAAGAACACATACATAAAAGATGGTGACTTGTACTTTTGCGATACAAGTCTAGTGACTAACGTTAATAGAACACGTATAGGTCACGATGCTATAAAACCAACCGGTGAAGTTTACGGCGCAGGATACGCAAAGTTGTGAGTTCATGTCCCCACTTTTAAACTTTTACTTGTTTTCTAAACTTGGGGAAAATACATGTGTTATGGTATGTTGAATACAAAAACTAAGGAATGATACTTTAGATCATGTCACGAATAGGGTGCCATAAGCACCATTAATCAGTTACATACCAAGACCGCGGAACAAAAGGTTAGATCTAATGGGTTTCAGGCAACCACACTCTTGGCCATTCTTTTACCAAGTAGTGCTTTTGTGTCTCTAGTCGTGAATCGACAGTCGTGGAATCGACAACTAAAAATGCCTATGGTTTGGATGCTTCCAATGTCGTGTCACATGTTAATGGTCGTGCAAACCATTAGCGATCTCGATTTCCTTATATTTACAGAAATACTTGTTTTATACAAATTACATACCATGTTTTCATTCAAGTATATAAACATTCAATACAAAAACTGCATGAATTCACACCAACATTATGTTGACGGTTTTTCAAAAACTCACATGTATTTCAGGTAACTAAGGTGGATGCGCGCACGGTCTTACTCCTGCTCCAAGATGTCACTTTTGTTTTAGTCATGTCGTGTTAAGACTCCGATGCCTATTTTTGTGGGTTTTGATTTTATATCACATCTTGTGTGGGATATAAGAATCAAACCTTCATGTTTGTCTTTAAAATAAGGTGTAAACTTTTCAGACAATATGCTGTCTTGTGATGTAAACACTTATCCTATGTTATGTTTTAATTATGTGTAATGATAATGGCATTTGGAGTTATTTTACGAGCATGTAGTATGTTTACCTTTCGTATGAAATGAGAACCTTTCAGGATCACACCTCGTGCTTCCGCCTTAGAAAAGGGGTGTGACAGATTGGTATCAGAGCTGCGATTGTAGTGAACCAGGATTCCTTCTCGAGTCTAGACTACAATCTTTAGGATCCTCTCACGAAAACAATTTTTCAAAAGTTTTCATTGCATAAAACTTCCCGCGACATCCACTACCTAAAACAGTTTTCAAAGAGTCAAGTAAGGACACTACGAGACTTAGGGTGCACTGGAGTAGCACTTGTCTTTGACTAAGAATTACTTGCAACTATGTGTAATAATTAATATATACATATACTAGAAATAGAATATCACAGGTACACGTGTCTTCGTCTGAAAGCAGTGGCCTATCTGAAAGAAGTGACCCGATGATGAAACGAACTGTGCGGACTGTGCAAGGAATTACGTAATTATGGATGCATACATAATTATGGAATTCAGTGCACAGAAACCACAGCAAGTCTTGTCACATATCAAACAAGATTCTTTCAGTGCAAGAAAAGGTCAAACGTGAACACCCCCACCCCTCCCCCAGCCTATTAAATACTCTATTGGAGTAATGATTTAGGGTATAAAGACAAGAACCGCCAATGTGAAGAAAGATATTTTGTCCTTTACATATATTAAACTTGTACTTTGGGGAGATGTAACCCTTATGCATTTTGTTTACCTCGCAAACAATGATGTAACAAGTTGCCCTGATATGTATAAAGACTCGGTGAATATCTTATGACACATCAGTATTTATCTATTTATGCATGCTTGTTGCTGTATGAATTGATTTATATGTTTGGCGGACTGTTTGATGTCACTTATGTGGGTATATGCCGGTATAAATATACTACTACTGTCTCGTATGACGATATCAAACAAATGTCTAACCCTGTTGTGTTGTGTTCTGTCAGAACATGGCACCTAGGAGAGTTGTGAACAATCAGGATTCTGATCAACCCCCTCCTCCTCTACTGCCGAGAACTGCTGAAGAACTGAACTCCCTACTGGAAGAAAGGATCTCCGCAGCTATCGCCCAATATGAGGCGAACCGCACCGAACACAGTGGAGGACTAAGCAATGCTAGATGTAATGGGCAGGGAGATTCATCTGGAGGAAACACAACTCAAGGCTGCACCTTCAAGCAATTTCTCGACTGCAAGCCACTGAACTACGACGGCACTGGAGGTGCAGTGGCTTTTGTACGCTGGACGGAGAAGTCTGATTCCACTATCCGTATGAGCAAGTGTACCGCGGATCAACAAGTCACTTTTGTTACTGGGTTATTCGTTGATGAGGCTTTGACTTGGTGGAATTTGCAAGTCCAAACTACCCTGGGAGATAATGCAGCGTATGGTATGACTTGGGAGGAGTTGAAGGAGAAAATGAGGGAAAAGTATTGCTCTCGTGCTGAACTCCAAAGGTTGGAGACTGAGTTCTGGCACTTGACCATGGAAGGTGCGGACATTATTGGTTATACCTGAAGGTTCCATGATTTGTCAAGAGTGATCCCCTATATGGTGACTCCCGAATTTAAGTGCGTTGAGCGCTACATCTGGGGATTGGACCCAGAATTTCGCAGCATGGTAACTTCGGCTAAACCTGAAACGATCACTCAGGCTGTAACTCTGGCTGTCAGCCTTACTGACGATGCTGTTCGTATGAAAAAGTTATCACTGAACCCAACTGAAAAGACCGAGACGCATGCTGAGTCGTCTGGTGACAAGAAAAGGAAGCATTCGAGCCTGAATCAAGCGACACGTAACAACAAGGGTTCCAACAATAAGAAGCGCGACCCCAACCCACCTCAAGAGGCGAAAACTCTTGCAGCCATGAATGACGCCCCTGCCAAAGGATACCAGGGCACTCTGCCCATTTGCAAACACTGCAAGCGTCATCACAAAGGAGTTTGTCGCATTCCAAAATGCGACAAGTGTGGAAAACTGGGTCACCATACCGAGAACTGTTGGGGAAAAGGAAATGGAAATGGTAATAGGAATGGGAATGGAAACCGTAATGGTGCTGGTAATAGAAATGGTGGTGGAAATAGCAATGGTAATAGTAACCGGAATGGTAATGGAGCTGGGCAGAACCAAGGATGCTTTGGTTGTGGAAGCAAGGACCATTTCAAGAAAGATTGCCCAAGGGAGAACAATGCTCAGGCTCGAGCATTCGTGATTGGAGCAAGGAACGCACGCGAGGACCCTAATGTGGTCACCGGTATGTTTCTCGTTAACAATCACTTTGCATCCATACTATTTGACACTGGTGCCGATTATAGCTTCATGTTTTTGGAATTTAAACATATGATTGGAATAGAATCTAGTAGATTAGATATTCATTATTCCATAGAACTAGTCAATGGTAAACTTGTTGGATCGGGCGAAGTGGTTAGGGGTTGCACATTAGAACTTGGTGAGCGAAGATTTAGCATCGACCTCTTACCTATTCAATTGGGTAGCTTCGATGTAGTGGTCGGAATGGACTGGTTGTCCAAGAACAAGGCTGAAATTGTTTGTCACGAGAAAATCATTCGCATCCCTCTGGCGAATGATGAAACTCTCATCGTGCATGGAGAAAAACGAGACGCGCCTCTGCGGATCATTAATTGTATGAAGGCGCAGAAGTGCTTTAAGGAAAGGATGTGTTGCTTTCCTGGTGCACGTTGTAGATAAGAAGGCCGAGGAGCCGAAACTCGAAGACATTCCTGTGGTGAAGGAATTCCCTGATGTTTTTCCCGAAGATCTGCCAGGACTACCTCCGCAACGACAAGTCAAATTCCATATAGACTTGGTTCCAGGAGCCGCTCCTGTAGCCAAGGCACCCTGTCGGCTTGCACCATCCGAGATGCAAGAATTGTCTACACAACTCCAGGAGTTGTTGGATAAAGGATTCATAAGGCCAAGCTTCTCGCCTTGGGGAGCTCCGGTATTGTTCGTGAAGAAGAAGGATGGAACACTGCGGATGTGTATCGATAATAGAGAACTGAATAAGCTCACTATCAAGAATCGGTACCCATTACCGAGGATTGACGACTTATTTGACCAGTTGCAAGGATCGAGCTACTATTCCAAGATCGACCTTCGATCGGGATACCATCAGTTAAGGATCCAAGAGGAGAGCATACCAAAGACTGCATTCAGAATGCGTTATGGGCATTACGAGTTCCTTGTGATGCCATTCGGACTGACGAACGCGCCAGCAGTATTTATGGATCTGATGAACCGCGTTTGCAAACCATATCTCGATAAATTCGTGATTATATTTATCCATGATATCCTGATTTACTCGTGAACGAGAGAAGAGCACGAGCAACACCTCAGGACCATTTTGGAACTACTGAAGAAAGAGAAACTTTATGCAAAGTTCTCAAAGTGAGAATTCTGGATTCGCGAAGTACAGTTTCTTGGTCACGTTGTGAACAAGAAGGGCATTCATGTAGACCCAGCCAAGATAGAAGCGATAAAGAATTGGGAAGCCCCCAAAACCTCAAATGAAGTTCGACAATTTTTGGGCTTAGCGGGCTATTACCGGCGATTTATCGAGAATTTCTCCAAGATAGCTCAACCGCTGACTACCCTTACGCAGAAAGAAAAGAAGTATGACTGGGGTGATAAGCAGGAAGAAGCCTTCCAACTGCTAAAAAATAAGCTATGCGATGCACCGATACTATCCTTACCAGAAGGCACTGAAGACTTTGTGGTATACTGCGACGCTTGGCGTCAAGGTTTGGGTTGCGTGCTCATGCAACGCCAAAAAGTCATCGCTTACGCTTCAAGACAGTTGAAGGTGCATGAAAGGAATTACACCACACACGACTTGGAGCTAGGCGCGGTGGTATTCGCTTTGAAGATCTGGCGACACTATTTATATGGTACTCGATGTACAATCTTCACAGATCACAAAAGCCTACAACACATATTTGATCAGAAGGAATTAAATATGCGTCAACGACGGTGGGTCGAGCTGCTGAATGATTATGACTGTGAGATTAAGTACCATCCTGGAAAGGTAAACGTAGTAGCAGACGCGTTAAGTCGAAAAGAAAGGGTTAAGACCCTAAGAGTTCGAGCATTGGAAATGACTATTCGGACGAACCTCACTGCACGCATTCATGACGCACAACAAGAAGCCCTGAAGGGGGAGAATCGTAGAGCTGAATATCTACGAGGTATGTAGAAGAATTTGGCGCCAAACGAAGAGGGAACCTTATACTTTAAGGGGAGTATTTGGGTTCCGCTCTATGGCGGTATTCGAGAAGTCATCTTTAATGAAGCTCACAAGTCGAGATATTCGATCCACCCAGGATCGGACAAAATGTATCAAGACTTGAAGGAATACTATTGGTGGCCGAGGCTTAAAAGAGATGTTGCTGTCTATGTTGGAAAGTGCCTAACCTGTGCTAAGGTTAAGGCTGAATATCAGAAACCATCTGGTCTACTGCAGCAGCCCGAGATACCCATGTGGAAGTGGGAGCAAATCTCAATGGACTTCATAACGAAATTACCCAGGACCCCTAGAGGGCACGATATAATATGGGTGATATTCGATCGGTTAATGAAGTCTGCGCATTTCCTACCAATCCGGGAGAAGGATAGCACTGGAAAGCTTGCTGAGCTGTACCTGAAAGAAATCGTGGCACGTCATGGAGTGCCTATCTCAATTATTTCAGACTGAGATTGTCACACCCCGACCGCGTAAACAACAAAGCGCGGCGGAAACATCGGGGCGTGTTGCAACAGAATTAATGTTTCATAACCATGGATATCAAAAAGTGTTTCGTTTTATTAAACATTGAATAATTACATCGTCTGGAAATCTAAATACACATTTAAACATAGTCTATCATTGTTATTGAGTCACTAAGGCCTTGTCCAGTCCTATGTGAGCATGCATCCTATCAATCGATATCTTTCAACAATACCTGAAACATATGTAAAAACGAGGTCAGCAAAGAAATGCTGGCGAGTACATAGGTTTTGTGAAAATAAGATTCATGACTTCTGTTTAAGAAAATATTTAGTCATGAACCTTGTAATTTGCTTTGTCTTTGTAAATCATTTGAAAGATAATAAGTTCAGATTATATGTATAAATAAGAGAATAATGCATGATTAAATGAATAACCATGTAAAAATGAGTTTGTATAAGTTAAGTTGTTTGTAAATCAATGTCTTGTGAAAAATATGTTATTTGTATAAAATGTTCTATGTCTCAAATTGAAATGATTCAAATAACACTACAATATGTAATACCATACAAACACTTATATATAGGAAGTACCAGCGGCGTATCCACCATGCTTGTATCATATTACACACGCATCGTTACTTAATCACTTACTCAAACCAAACCAACAAATGTAAACCATGTACTGTATAACCAAAATGATATGTATGGCTAGTGAAATGCATCAACTAAACCATAGGTGAAAGCACAAAACAAAGTATTGAGGTAAAACTTGGTTTAAATCAATACTATGTTTCGTGGAAATGCATGACCAAGTGTAAATCATGTACAAATGTTTACCCAATCGTTAAAACATCGTATGAAACCCAATCGTTACCCAATCGTTAAAACATCGTGTGAAAACCAATCGTAAATCGTTTAATTCGTTTTAGGTCGTGAAACTACTTAAATGGTCGTCTCGCTAATAACATTCAAACCTTCTTGACTTTCGTCGCTTCTCGTTTTCGTCGCTTCTCGTTTTCGTATTAACAAACCTCCATAGGGTAAGTTAACAATTACAGATTCAGTCGCTACCTACCATACCCACACATAATCACGGGTGTAGTAAATAACGGGATTTGTCAGATCCTATGGTACCATAACCTAATACTGGTCGGCTTGATCATTGCTAATGAATGTCATTTGTTATGTAACTACAACCAACAAGTTTGTTCACTTTATCGAAATCGTTATTAGTTTTGTATAAATCGTCTTAATCGTTTTTGAAACCATCGTTATAACATCGAAAACATTTAGCACATATGAGTCACCCCAAAACAATTGAAAGCAGTAAAATAGGGGAATAATGTACTCGCCTGAGAATGCTTGGAGGTCTTGAACAACAACCAAACAAAGCTTGAGGGAGCACGGAATCAGTCAGCAAATCTAAACTATATAAATAAACCGGACTTAAATCGGGAGATCGGATAGGATGAGGCTTGGCAAACCAAATGAGTATTGGAACTCATATGATATGGTTTAACAAGGCCTACATACTACAATGAGACTAACCTAAGTGCTTTCGACCCATCGCGACCCATTAAGGTAACTTATGCTACTTTAACGCGTCGTTCGCGTGAAACGCGTTCGGGACGTCTAACTAGTCCTATGACAAGTATTTATATGCCTAAACGTGTTTAATTATGTTGTATAATCAGTTATGTACAAAAGTTTAGGTTACATAAGCTTAATTACCAATTATACATGAAAAGGGTATTCTGGTAATTTACCTAAGGCATATAAACTACCTATCATACAACTACTTAAACGAAGCGACCATAGGGTATAACCTCGGAAGGTTATGCCCTATACTAGGGTCACCTAATGTATTTGGTCGGATCCTAATGATCGACCAAACTGGGTTGGGTTCGAAGGTATAGGCGATTCATTAGATCGCTTACCCTACGACCCTAGACAACGTGGTAATCAGTGGGCATAGTCCCAAGGGACTATGACCAACGTGATTACACTCACGTTGCGAAGTTCAAAAGAACTTCGCATTGACCATTACTGGTCAACGCTGAAAGTCAAACAAAGTTTGACTTTCGGACTCGAAAAGCAATAAATAAGGAAAAGAACGAAAGAATACTTACGAAGGGTCCCCGAATGCTAATCCCGATCCAAGAACTCAGGTATGAAACAATGGTTTCAACTTAGAGCTCTCAAATCAGAATTCTTGTAAGAAATGAGGTTGGGGTGATGGGGTATTTATAGTTTTCGGGTAACCGTTAGGATCGTTTCATGGAAAACGTGCCATGATCCAACCCGTACACTTGTCGGAAACTCATGGTAGCTAAAAATGGTTCTTATCCGCTGACTAGACATGTGAGAATGTGTGGTGGAGGATTAATCAGCAGAAATCTGATGTTAAAACATTGAATCTGGTCTGATCATGCAGTCGCGTAGCGCGACGGGTAGAGCCTATAGGGCTCGCGCTACGCTAGCACCCATCTGATTCAGAAATGTTTCAGAATTGGCAGAAATGGTCCCTGCACGTGTTTAAGGCCATTTCCGGCACTTCTAAGGCCCGTAAAGCCAACTTTAAGGCCCTAAAATGATGCCTAAACATTGTGGACATGAAACATGCTCAAAAATATGTCGGGTGTTGGTTCGTTTGGTCGTACGAACGCGATGTTCGCTTAATTACGACGGAATGCGCATAAGCGCGAAAAACGATCCAAATGACGCAACGAATGAATTTTTGGCAAGCCAAACACTAAAGCATAATATAGTCATGATTACATAAATTTTTGGATGTCCGGATGTATTCAGAACGTAAGTTATGCGCGAAAATGCAAACTTGTGCCCTTTTTGACACTTTTAGTCCCTGAATGACACAAAAGTTTATTTTAGCATACCGAACACCTCAAAGCCTATTTCTAAGCTATGTGAAGGATATTTGTGGTATGTTTAACTTATGGTCATGTTCCGGAATGTCTGTTACAGTTCAAATTGGCATACTTTCGCAGTTTGTCAACTTTAGTCCCTGTAAGCGATTAAACTTTGATTTCACCACACCAAACCTTCCAAAACTTATATCTAAGTTATGTAAAGGTTATTTAAGGTATGTTAAGCCTATGTCACTATTCCGGAGTGTTTGTTGCATTAAACTGGTTATATTTACGCATCAGTGCGCGTATAACCTTCCAGAAAGCGATTTAGAGTTTGAAATTGAACAAGAATTGATATGTGCAAATGATACACATATTTTTACAAATCCCAAGTATGAAATATAATATTTCATTGGTTTGGTATTTGTTTGATGGCCGTGGAGGCACAGGTGTTACAGAGATGGACCTTTTGTCTCAAGGATCTGGCAATCCTTCCAGGAAGCCTTTGGATCTCAACTAGATCTAAGCACGGCCTTCCATCCACAAACAGACGGCCAGAGCGAACGAACCATACAAACGCTCGAAGATATGCTTCGCGCATGTGTTATGGACCTAGGCGGCAGCAGGGATACTCACCTACCTTTAGTTGAGTTTTCCTACATTAATAGCTACCATACAAGCATAAAAGCCGCACCGTTCGAAGCTCTATATGGCCGCAAGTGCCGCTCGCCATTATGTTAGGCAGACGCTGGAGACAAACGTATGGTTGGTCCTGAACTTGTTCAAGAGACAACCGAAAAAATCATGCAGATCCGAGAGCGCATTAAGGCGGCTCGAGATCGACAAAAGAGCTACGCTGATCGAAGACGAAAACCCTTAGAATTCGAGGTGGGAGACAAAGTTCTGTTGAAAGTCTCACCTTGGAAAGGTGTAACAAGGTTCGGAAAGCGTGGAAAGCTGAATCCACGATACATTGTACCATTCAAGATCTTAGAAAGAATTAGTACCGTGGCATACAAGTTGGAGTTACCGGAAGAACTTAACGGAGTACATGATATGTTTCATGTGTCCAACCTCAAGAAGAGTCCAACCCAATAAACAGTGATCATCCCTGCGGATGAAGTGCATATCGACGACGCACTCCGATTTACAGAACAACCCGTTGAGGTTACAGACTGGAAAGTCAACAAGACCCGGAGGTGTAGTGTCAAACTTATCAAAGTACGTTGGAACTCTAAGCACGGACCCGAGTACACGTGGGAACGTAAAGACCAGTTTAAAGAGAAGTACCCCCACCTGTTCGAGAAAACTCTTGCGAGAGATAACTCAGCCTGAATTTCGGGACAAAATTCTTTTAACGGGGGGAAACTATGACAACTGGCACAAAACCGGTAATTTCCGTACAGTTTTCTTATTATTTAATATCTGCAACTATGTGCTTAAATGGCAACATAGTTTGATTACATGCTATACATGTGAATTCATGCACGTTTTATACTTCAAATATTACTTTATGCATTACTGTTAGTGTTGCGTCAGAAAGACTAGTAAACTCATCGGTAAGTCACACTGTGTCAGCAGCTCTGCAGAAAATAGTCAGATAATGGAATTAGGGCCTAGGAGTAGGTCCAACATCTAAAATACATTAAAACCTAAGTATGGATACGAGGGTTAACATATAAACTTTCCGGAAGCTAAACTATGCACTAAAAAGCACCCGAAACACACTTTAAATGCAGAATTTTGCATAAATCAGCCATAATTAAGCTATAATCAGCTTTTTAACCTCAAAATATCATGCATAATTTATGTTTTATTGTCCAAAATAACTTACAAAGTGTCGGGAATTGAAACTGTCACAAAAGGGTACATAAAGAACACTAAACGGTATAGTTTAGCACTTTAACGAACCAGTATACAACCGAACAACCGGACACTACTCGAAACATCAAAATCACACTAGAAGCATTGTTTTAATGTTTCCTAGCTAGTTATGATCCCCGAACACCTTATCACACAATATAACACCATAATAACTAAAGCACCTAAACATCCACTTAGATTTCAACTAAATATCATAACTATCCATCACCACCCAACTAAACACCCCCCCTAACTTGACGGTCACAAGGGTGGCCCCCACCCTTGATCTTATTTGATTTGTTAAGAGATCTTGATTTGTACTTTGGAAACATATTATACAATGGTTAAACATCTAAACTTGGATATAAGGAAGATATGGGGGATTAAGATCTCATTATCTCACACACACAAAAACACACTTAACTCTCTCTCCCTCTCCTCCCATTCTCGGCCGAAACCAAGCACCACCACCACTCTCACTTCCACCTCTAATCCATCCATTCCATACTCTTCACAAGGTGTTAGAAGCAAGATAAGGAGGCTTGGTGGCATTGGAGATTCAAGGACCTTTCCCATTTGCTTTTATCCACCACATTTATCATCTTCATCTTCTTGAGTTTCATCCCTAGCCATTAGAGCTAGTAGTAAGCTTCTTGATCACTAATTTAAGTCATGTTTATGTTGTGTACAAGATTCACCATCTAAACAACTTAGCTTCTAATGTTAAAAATGAAAAGATCTAACATATTTATGAAGAAAATAAGAGATTACATGAAATTTCAGTGTATGTAATGAAGTTATTGATGCTGTATCTTGTGTTTATGATTAGATCAAGTATGTTAAAGCTTAGATCTAACAAGTTTAAGCATGGATCTTGAAGGATCCATGGTTAAACTTGAAGATGAATATATGAAGCATGATGTGAACTTGAAATATGAAATTTTGTGCATAAACTTGTAATTTTGAAGTGATACAGTATGTGTAGAATTAATCTTTGAAACTAAAACTCATGGAAGGTTTGTTAAAAATATAACATAAAGCATGTTTTTGAAAGATCTAAAGATATTAAGCATGGATCTTGAAAGATCCATGGGTAAACATGAGATTAAAAACAATGAACTTTCTAATAAACATAAAAGTGGTTTTAGAAACATGAATTGCAAACTTTGAAACCATTAAACTCATGGATGAGTTGGTTAGTAAAATAAAGTCTTATAAAAAGTTGGTTAAAATTTTACAAGAACACTTATTTTGGAAAGATCACCTTATGTAAAGTATAGATCTAAAAGACTACACATGTTTACCAAGAATCAAGTTCACCATGATGTTTCATATGAAGAAATTAGTATATGTTGTTGATGATTGTTGTTGAAAATTTGTTTTGATGATTGAAAAGAAAATAAATACATGTTTTGAAAACATGGGAAACCTCCATTTTTAGGGGAAACTTTGTCAAGATTTTTATAAAATTTTGACACTTAGAAAAATATAAGTTTTGGTGAAACTTATTCCCTAAAATTCACCTAAAAATATTTACCAAGGTTTCCTTAATTTTTGTGTAAATTTCAAGTTAAGAAATGATGATTTCTTCAAGATAAAAATTGATATTAAGCATGTATACTTTTAAGGAAAATATATATATTTATTGATCACCAAATTTTGTACTAAGTGTACATTATGTGTATTATATGTAGTGGTGTATTAGGACTTGAAAATACACTAAATACTCCTAAGGAGTAAAAATACAAAAATACACATACAACATGCATGAACAAATACAAGAAAATATATTTATGAAAATATATTTCTTAATATATTATTTAACTTGGACAAGTTATGAACTTAAAATATATTTTAGGACGAAAATATATAACTCGGGTGGATAACAAGAATAAACACATATATATTTCATAGCATGACAAAATATATATATTTCGTACAAGTCTTAAAAATATATTATTTTTAAGAAATATAATCCGGAAAGTAATAAAAATCAAAGTCTTGATTTTTGGTGAAAAATACAAAATACTTATATTTATTTTTAGGAAAATAATATAAGTAAGATACATAGTTAAAATTATAAATTATTTTTAACAACAAAGAACACATACATAAAAGATGGTGACTTGTACTTGTGCGATACAAGTCTAGTGACTAACGTTAATAGAACACGTATAGGTCACGACGCTATAAAACCAACCGGTGAAGTTTACGGCGCAGGATATGCAAAGTTGTGAGTTCATGTCCCCACTTTTAAACTTTTACTTGTTTTCTAAACTTGGGGAAAATACATGTGTTATGGTATGTTGAATACAAAAACTAAGGAATTATACTTTAGATCATGTCACGAATAGGGTGCCAAAAGCACCATTAATCAGTTACATACCAAGACCGCGGAACAAAAGGTTAGATCTAATGGGTTTCAGGCAACCACACTCTTGGCCACTCTTTTACCAAGTAGTGCTTTTGTGTCTCTAGTCGTGAATCGACAGTCGTGGAATCGACAACTAAAAATGCCTATGGTTTGGATGCTTCCTATGTCGTGTCACATGTTAATCGATTTCTTTATATTTACAGAAATACTTGTTTCATACAAATTACATACCATATTTTCATTCAAGTATATAACCATTCAATACAAAAACTGCATGAATTCACACCAACATTATGTTGACGGTTTTTCCAAAATTCACATGTATTTCAGGTAACTAAGGTGGATGTGCACGCGGTCTTACTCCTGCTCCAAGATGTCGCTTTTGTTTTAGTCATGTCGAGTTAAGACTCCGATGCCTGTTTTTGTGGGATTTGATTTCTATATCACATCTTGTGTGGGATATAAGAATCAAACCTTCATGTTTGTCTTTAAAATAAGGTGTAAACTTTTCAGACAATATGCTGTCTTGTGATGTAAACACTTAACCTATGTTATGTTTTAATTATGTGTAATGATAATGGCATTTGGAGTTATTTTACGAGCATGTAGTATGTTTACCTTTCGTATGAAATGAGAACCTTTCAGGATCACACCTCATGCTTCCGCCTTAGAAAAGGGGTGTGACAGGTAATGTATTAGCTAGCAAGTTATAGTTATTTGATATATTCATGCATTGATCTATGACGTACATGAGTATTGGTTTTCAAGTTTTGAGTTATTTTTAAATATGTGGGAGTCATCCAATTTTAAGAACCCTAATCGATAAACCTAGTTACAAGAAGAATATTAGCGCCCGAAGAGTCAAATTTGCCACCACCATAAGAAGAATTCCGTTGTCACTGCTAATATGATTGTACTAGGGTGAGATCCATTTTGTCTTCTGTTGATCGGACATGGGGTGTTGTTCAAACCCTCTTTTCTATCGAAGCCAACCGTTATTGATCAGTTCTAATTTAGCTGTTATAATTGACTGAGCATGAGAAGTTCAGGAACTTGTTATACCACTTACCAATGGCCAAAGACACGAAAAAGGTCTCAATATATTGGCTCACTTTTAGGTTCATTCAAGTCCCGTATATGTTCGCTCATTTATGTTAATTTAAGTTCTTTATTTATGTTTGTTAGTTTATGTTTGTCATTTATGTTTTTAAATTTTAATAAATACATAAGTAGTTAAATTTATATAAATATAAACATAAAAGGGCTTTCTAACAACGTATATAAATATAATTAATTAGTAATTGGACTTTCTGGTAATAAAGAATGGGCTATCCAA
Source organism: Helianthus tuberosus (assembly GCA_030545235.1). NCBI lineage: Eukaryota > Viridiplantae > Streptophyta > Magnoliopsida > Asterales > Asteraceae > Helianthus > Helianthus tuberosus. The sequence continues at coordinate 19,481 of JARYGA010039306.1, read as the reverse complement.
GAAAACTTATCGTAATTGATCACTAGTTTATAAAAAAACTACTTTTTGGATGAAAAATGCTTGTGGGTGGATGTATTTTTTCGATGAATCAAGAAAAAAAAATCTTGTTAGAACCATGATTGATATTTTGAATGTATCATTTACATTTAAACCACTAATTTAGATGTGTTTTTGGATTGATTGTGTTGTATTAAACTTGTTTGTAATGTTCATTAATGTAATTATCTTCGTTTGTGTTCGTTTATATTTGTCAGTTATATTCATTTATGCTTATTTATGTGTGTTCATATATGTTCATTTAAGTTTGTTTGTTTATGTTCATTTATGTTTGAACTTTTCATTCAGGTTTTTAACAAACAAACATAAACATATACGAATATGCCCATTTACTTAATGAATGAACATGAATAAGAAAATTCGTTCGATTATATGTTCGTGTTCGGCTAAGTTAAATGTACAAACACGAACATTCCCCTATTCATGTTCGTTCGGTTCATTTACAGGCTTACCTTTAACTTTATTATGATCAAGGAAAACAACTCAAAACCTCAATTACAATAAACTATCATACAAAACCCTAAGACTTGGTTATGTATTTATAGTTGAAATGCCAAGTGGGGCTAGCTCATTTGGTAGAGGCTCTTGCCTCTTAGTGGGAGGTCTTGGGTTCAATCCCAAGCAAGGGTGAGTTATTTGTAAATATAGTAGTTTGGGAGAGTAACATTAGCCATTAAAAAAAATTATAGTTGAAACCCAATTTGGTCAACAAGAAAACAGCTAAATAAAACCTAAATTGCCCCTTAAACCCATTTGTTATTAGAACTACACGCGCTAGCCCACAGCTTGTAAGCCCTCAACTAACTATACGGCCAACATCCCCAAACACCCCCCCCCCCCTTTCTTGAGGCAAATTCGATGGGTCTTCGTCACCATGCTTGTCATCTTTGTCTCAATTATTATTTTTTTTTACCGAAACCATGGCTCAATTAGCTATTTCATGACTTGAATCTACTCTAGTTCTACAACATTTCGCGACAGAACTCGAACTCCTCTCAACCTTGTAAGAAGAGACTCCATCTTACATATGGATACCTAGGGCAATGGGCCTTTGCTATTATTGAAAATATTTGATTCCAATATTCGCTCTCTAGTTTGCTACGTAGTATTTGCAAAATATCCACATCATTTTCATAATATTATTTGTATTATAAATGTATATTAATATTATATGTAACTACCACTTGGTACTCATTTTATTAGCGCCTTTCAAACTGTATTGAGTTGCTTTATGTCTTTTTTTTTTATAGATTTTAATTATATGATTACTTATTATAAAAGGGAAATAATGATATTGTTAGGTCTATGAATTCATTGTGTCATTGAATTAGTTTTAACATATAGAATATTTAGTGTAAATATGGAATTGCAAATTTCATAGCATGTAATCAAATATGACCCAATGATTGTTCATCTATACTAACCTAGAGTATGTTAATTGAAAGTGATACGTGGGACATGTGAGTTAACAGAAAGCTTAGTATGCTATTAACGATTTACTTACCATTAAGATGCAGATTATATGTAAAGATCTAATATAAAGAAAATCCCTTTCGAAGTTGACCAATTAAGAACATTGATCAAGTAAAGGTTTGAAGATATAGATGAAGTAATAAATGAAATCAACTAGTTTTAAGCCCCCACGTTGCAGTTTATTACTTTAGAAAGAAAGTAGCACCCAACTACAAGTGAAAAAGCATCAGCGGTAGTTAGCAGTTGTTAGATATCGTAAAGTAACATTTCATACTCTTACTAGGTCTAAACTTACTAGGTTTGAAACTACTCATCGACATAAGTTAGTCAACGGTTTCTTCAATTCGGATGAAGTAGGATATGCATGATTAATTGTTGACCAAAAATATATACAACCAAAAAGATGTCATCATCAACTTTTTTGCATTTTAGTATAATGACTTTAGACGTATGATCTTGATTTGTCGTGTTATTCAGTTTTGAAGGTTGAATGATTGGAATAATCGTTTTAGTCAAATGACCCTTGACCCTTTAACGTATTTGCGTGATCTCATTGTTGTTACGAGTTTTATGGTCTTTCCTTGCATATGACGTTCGATCACATGTTGTCAATGTTAATAAACACTAGATAGCCACGATAGAGACTTTCGATGAATAGTAAGAACTTTGGTGGGGGAACAGATATCAAACTACAACAAAGCAATTTAGAATATCAAACTACAACAAAGCAATGGTTTGTATAAATTATAGTAAGTCTAGAAATTGTGAGGTCTTACATATAAATACATATGGTTTTACACTTCTTCATGTAGACTATGGGACTAGTCATGCAGTTCTATATTGAACAATAGTGGTTGATGGTTCTATGCGTCAAAGATATCATAATATCACAATCCGAAAACTTATTAGAGATTAATACCAATAACCCTATCAAACTTGTTGACTCGAATTCTTGGTTACACTTGTTATTTGTATAAATAATAAAAGACTACATTAAAGAGTAACATACCAATAACAATAATTATTATTATTAAAGTTAAAAATCAAACCATTAAAATTCTATTATCACGATAAGTATATATTAAATATATAAATAGTTTTAAATAAGAAAGTGTGAGACGCACAAAACAAATGTATACTTTATTTAGCAATAACACATACATATAGTGGTTATGTAAGCGTTTATATCATGCTAAATTCTTTTTACCGTTATATTAGCCGTTCTTATGGTTTTCTATTTAAAATGAGTTATGTATTGAATACACTTTTAAAATATTATTTTACAAAATTTAATCCGTCATCATATTTATAATTTATAAAACCATACATAGCAGTTAGTATCATATTTATAGCTTATTAAACCATACCGAGCAGGTAGTAATTTCTTGTAAACAAAATAAGATAAAAACGAGTATAAAATTAAATATATCTTGAAAGCAACAATGTTACCAAAAGCACCCTCATTGTGATTCCTTTATTTAACGGTGAATATTGTAAGAATCTTGATGGATTTGTTTGTTAGTGGCAGTTTATTTTTTTTAATTCGAAATAATGCAACTTTAGTTAACGCGTTTTCATAAATACCAATATATAAAAATAAAATGGGGTTTATTTGAGATCCAAATATGTTTCTGGCACCAAAATTTTAATTAATTTTAACACTTAAAAGTCTAACACACAACCTTTTATAACAAAAAAAAAAAAATGTTATCATTAACTTGTTTTCTTTATAATTTGAGTTGGATCCTATACAATTTATAACGAAAATATAGAGGTGGCCCGTGGGAGACAAAAAGTATGTCCGACATCTATTTTCTTTTAAAACATATGAAGATTAAGAAAATGAATCTCTAATTTAGACAAGAAAAAAAAGATACAAATAAGATCTTTTAACGGTTGTTGCTTGGAAATCCATGAATGTGTTTTAAATTAAAGATCATGGTTTTCACAAAATAGACAATAAGACTATCGAGTTTCATAACATAAATGAACAAGACAAAGTGTAAAGTTAGAATTGGTCCTTCATTGTTGAGAGCGGAGATCCACCACCTCTGAGGAGGTCATCTCGTGAATGTAAGTCTACAAGCTACTAGATTTTGCTTTTATAGCAAACCTACATAGTTTATCTGAGCTAGAGTCATATAGAGAGGTTGTTCCCTGCTCCCCATTGGCAACATGCTATGCCTAAGGAGCTTGTTACTCTTTATTACACATATACATGGAATATGGTTCCATTCCCACCTGATAAGCATACAATCGGTTGTCGTTGGGTATATAAGATTAAAGCAAAGTTTGATGGGTCTATTGAGCAACACAAAGCCATACTTGTTGCAAAAAGGCATTAAAAAGTATGTAAGGATTGTGAGGAGACTTTTGCCCTTGTGGTAAAATAATGACGCCCTTACTCTCATTGTAGTTGCATCCATTTGTCAATTGAAGTTTTTTTTTCTTAAATGGACGTGAAGAATGCTTTTATGAATGGTGATCCTCATGAGGAGGTGTACACTACTCCTCTCCCAAGTATTGCTCAGTAGCCTAGTGAAGTCTATCAACTTCTTAAACACTATATGGTCTCAAACAAGCCCTTCGTGGTTGGTTTGAGAAGTTCTCTACAGTAATTACTTCTTTTGGTTTTTTTCCAAGTTATTATGATTCAACATTATTTGTTAGATGCACATGTGTAGGACGGATGCTTTTGTCCTTATATGTGGGTGATACCGTTATTACAGGTGATAATTACGATGACATTATGTTATCGAAGCATGATTTAGCTCACTGGTTTTCCATAAAAGATTTGGGCCTGTTACACAGAATTGTAACACCTCGTAAAATCGTGTCCAATGATGTGTTGACACGTGTAATAAACCCTAATAAAGTCAAACGTTGACTATGAGGGACTAATTTCGTCAAAAACGAAAATTATGAAAATAGAAGGACTAAAAGTGTCAACATGCCAAACTTGTGCCTCTGATTGACCACTCACGATGAATATATTCTTAAACGAGTAAATTGTCGAACGTATGAAGCCGTTTGTGAAAGAAATCGAAAGTTTACAAACTGAGGGGTTAAACGTGTCAACATGTTAATTCTTACCTCTGAGTAACCTTTTAACGAACCCGAGGCTTCGTAATGTTCGATTATACTCTCAAGAATAAGCGATAATAAATTCACAAGGTTTCGATATCCTTATGTATTAATTACGCAAACTTTCAAAAAGAAGGGTTAAAAGCGTCAACGAGAAGAAACTAGTGTTTTCGGTGATCGTTTAACGAAACCGGACCTAACAGTGTTTGATTATACTCCTAAGATCACCTACAAATTAACTAGGAGGGTTAAAAGTGCCTAAAATGAAAGATAACAGGCATTAAAAGGTTCAGGGACTAAAAGTGACAAGTTTAAAACTTGTTTTGCTGAAGTTTTAGGTGTTGGCGTCGCGCGACCCCTACCCCCTGTTGCTGTCGCGTGCGGCGACGCCCCTGTTTTGACAGAACAGTGTGGACAGCTGCAGGTTTGTTACTTGCAGCCCACACATACCACTCTACACTCACATAACTCGAAAACAATGGATCATAGCTGGTTTTTAACATCTGGTTTAACACCTGGGATGATCTTAGGAGCTCCCTAACACATGGCATGATCCAAGAACACCTCCTACAACTATAAATAGAGGCCTTGAGGTGCGTCATTCCTTGCACCTTTCAAAAAATTCTTCTTATCTTCCTCTCTTGGAGATTCCTGATCATAAAGGAGACTCCCTTCAGTTATATTTGAAGCTAGGACCTTTTTGTAAGTGTTCCTACCTTCTCCTTTCAGTTTTTAAGCTTTAAAAATCGAAAAGTCAAAGTTCTGTTAAAAGGCTTTGACTTTCGGCTTAGACCTTATTGGTCTAGCCATTGTTCGCAACGAACATGGCTACGTGATCGTAATTAGGTAGGTGATAATCCCTCAAAAGGGCATCTCTTAAGAATCACGTTTGCTTGGTCAATTGACGAGTCAACGTAATCTTGTTTAAAAAAAAGTCAACGGGGCCGTTTTTGAAATAATTGCGATATGTGTTTAGAAGTATTCTAAATTACGTTTTATCATTTAAACAACTTGGTAATAATTATTAGAACATGTGTAAACATGTTTGGCTCGTCAATTCCAGTTTTTGGGTCGGTTCGCAACCGAAAGTCGTGAAGTTTGACTTCTGCGTTGACTTTCGATTTTGAACCGAAATAGATTAGTTTATTACTGATTTTAGGTTCTGTTATGATCTTAATATAATGTAATATAACCCCATAAGGTTATATTACCCGATCATACTAGAAATCTAAGTTTTTACGCATGTTCCGTTAACATGCCGTACTTTGACTATTATGCCCTTTTTAGCGAAAATAAGGTTTTAGACACCAATAAGCTTGCAAATAACTTAGGTACTGATATGTTAACATGATTAACATATTTTGATGTTACGTACCTGATCATAAACTAGGTTTTCGTGAAATATTGTAATTTATGCTTTAAATTGACCAAAATGCCCTTTATGCGCGAAGATCGGTTTTAAGCATAATTTTTCATACCAAACTCATTGCATACTGATGTAATATTATAATTAGGATAATTTGGGATGTCCATTCAGTTTACAAACTGAGTTTGCGCATACGTTCTTAAATTTTGTCTATAGATGACGATAATGCCCTTTTTGCACCTAGAATAATTTAAAAGCATAATTTTCATGAAAAACCTTTTTGTTACTGATATGTTATATTAATTAACATATTTTAATCATATAGACCTGGTCATAACATCAGTTTTCCTTAAACATCGCACATATCGTATTTAACGATTTTAACGCCGTTTCGACGCGTAATATGGTTTTAAACCATAACTACCAATCAAGACTTGTTACCTACTAATTTTATAAATCATTTTAAATATTTTTACAGTAGGTATATGGTATAAACTCAAATTCCCAAATTAGCCTTCAAAACTATGTGTGAAATTACCAAAATGCCCCTACGGAGCATAGTTTGGTTTTAAACTATAAAACACACATATGTTTGATATCATAATGATATTATATCATAAATAAAGTGTTTTTAAAGAATGTTTATAATCATAACATCAGATTGTACTCAAGTTCCTTTTATACGTCGTAAAATGACCAAAACGCCCTTATGAGGCATAATTTGATTTTTAAACTTTAACGGGCATACAAGTTGATATCCTACTGATATTTTAACTTGTTTAAAGTATATTGGCAAATGGAACTTGTCCATGACTCACCAGGTTACTCGTTATCGCTTATACGCGTACGGACATGCTTACGTAACTAGTTTACGTAAGTTTACCAAAACGAGTTAAACCTTATCATTTTTACTTCAAAATCCAGAATGTATTTAGTTTACCATATTATACAAGTCTTCATACTTGTTGGGTATAAATTACATTTTATTCCAGTCATCGCTTAATCTAGCATATCGCACCGTTTCTAATACTTTAAGTTAGCCGGTCTAGGTCTATGACCTAAATAAGACCCGTTAGCATTCTAAATTGGTTATATATTACCATCATTCCAGACTAGAGGCTCCCGGTAAAAGCTATCTACATTTAATTAGATTGGATACAGCTGAGTTATATAAATCTTGCTGTAAATCGAGTAGTAGCTCAGGTAAATACTTTTAACTTATTTTCCCTTATACGGGCTTGGGAAACCGTAAATTATTACTGCTTGGTGGGGTATGAAATTTTTAATCGATTAGTGGTTAATTCATTGACATAACCCGTTTTAATCTGTTTTGTTTGATATATAAACATTTGGGGGGTTAATATGACCGTGTCCTAGATATCCTTGGCTCATTTCATTTGAAAATGGCCAAGACTTAAGCACGGGGTGTAGGCATACACCTGACAGTTGTGTATGTATAAAGATATAACCACACGTGAGGATAACTCCTTGTGGGACTATATTAGTGGTGTGTCTATTAATCATGTCTCGGTTTCTATCCCGGGCCCCGAACGTACGACAAACATATAAATCTGTATACAAGATTATTTTATATAATTGTCCCAAGTTATAAAAGAATATTTGTGCCTTGTGCATTTAAATCATTTTTTATAAATATTTTCAAATGAGTCAGTTAATTGTATTTACCAGTGTAAACTGACGTATTTTCAAAAGACTAAGTGACAGGTACTATAAGCAAATAGGCTGGGAGCTGCTTGGTGGCAATAAAGGATCTTGCAAATCCTTAGGATGCCCTAAAGTCTGCTAAAAATTCATTTCTATATTCTGTAACGATTCGTCTGTGGATTTAATATTACAAGCTCGTATGTAATTATCATTTCAGTATTTTCTAACAAATGGGGTTTGTAATAATATTTTATATTCCAAGACTTCCGCTGTGTTATTCTGTGTAAGTTTGACTATGACGATATCAATCTTACGTCACGATACTCCCCACCGGGTCCACTGGGCTGAGCTGTAAATATCGGGATGTGACAAGAATCCTTAGAAATGGTGGAATACAGAGAAGAACTTTCGTATGAAGATTATGCCAACTACTTAGCTATCGGCACTCTCGTCAAAGTATGCTCATACCATCAATGAAAAAGTTCTTCGCTGATGTAAAGCATTATTTTTGGGAAGACCCATACCTTTTTAAAAATGCCCAGACTAACTCATTCGACGATGCGTCCATGGTCGTGAGGCAACAAAAATTCTCTGCCATTGTCACGAAGGACCATGTGGAAGATATCATGGGGCAGCCAACACCACACGAGAGGTGTATAATGGAGGATTCTACTGGCCTACGATACACAAAGATGCCTATACCTTAGTCAAAACATGTGACGCATGTCAACTGTAGATCCTGAAATCAGATCTAACAATGATATCACACCTAGTTTGACTAGTGGCGGAATCACACAATCAAACTGATTCAATAATAGTCACAAGAAATAAGATGAAACAGAGTAATTGACCAAAAGCGTCACTTGCATACAATAATAATTGTCAGATGTAAGTTAAAGCAAAAACAACCAGAGTCAACAACCGTAACCTGAATAACTAAACAAGTTTTTATAAAAGGAGGTTTCCCCCTGAACCTAAGCCCAATATCGCCGTCACCTAAGCCCACATCAAGCCCAAAACAACTAATTAGCAGCTAGTCCACACCACTAATTAATAACTAATGTATAAACCTCTAAGGGACCAACAATCTCCCCTAGGTTTATAACATTAGTGCTTTTCAGCTCGAAGTTCCACTAGCTGCACTTCCGCCCATCAATGGAATCGCATCCACAAACAATCTAGAACCAATCACGTTCACCACAGCACTTGTCCACGACTTCACACAGACGTCACACTTCACATTGGTGCGAATCTGGTTCCTGTTCAAAACCATGATATCCTCTTCATGAAAGCTTATTAAATCCAACGTATCACCCAATCGGTAAGCAGACTCTTCAGTAACGATCACCGCCTCACCCATCTTTAGATCGTACGCCTAGAATTTAAAGTTCTTCAGCACACCTTTTGGAAACTTTGGAGCAGCTGGAATAATCTTTTCCTTGTCAGTTGGGGGCAAAATCATAGTCTTGATAGTGCTGCCAGTGTACGGATCACGAACACCGCGATTTTTCTTAACAGAAGATTCAACATATATCATGTTAGGAAAATCATTCTTTACTTCTCTTTTAAGCTTTGTCAAGAATGCCCAACCTCTTCCACGCTGGTTAGGATCAGAATTGTGAAAAGGAGCTCGTAGTAGATTCTTCAAATCAATCTTTGTCCAAGATTCAAATTGAGACTCCTTGGAATACTATTCTCTATGTCCACTCTCCCTAATCACCAACTACATCTGCTTATCGTGATTATACCTCCAACTTGTAATACTAGACTTAATTCCAACTTTATCATAGTGATTTGAACCCAGTTCCATCACATACCAATCAGAAGTCTTCGCTGGATCTTTTGGTTGGAAATTTTCATCGAGAGGATTCACATCTTGATTTTTCATTATAAGCATCTGTTTATTGCTCTGCTTCTTTTTTGGCAGCTTCCTCTTCTTTATATGTGATGTTTCAAGGTATCTATTCAAAGCCGTTTCTCGTTCAACATACTCAGCAACTTTTTCTTCAATTGTTCTCTCTCTCTCTATGCAACATTCATTGGATCATCAACTTTGTCAGCAAATTCACTCCCAAACTTCTTTTCCAACTTCGCTTTCAAATCAAATACCATTGACATTAGCATGTTCACATCACTCTCTAGTTCATCAATAACTTGATCTTTATTGGACAGTTGAACTTGTAACGATGCGATCTGGGTGTCTTTCAGAATTGAGTCTTGTTCTAATACAACTACTCTCTTTTGTAGCTTCACCACATCCTCGCCATATCACTATCTGAATCTTCAAATACCTTCATCTTCTCAGCAGCTTGAAGTAAATATTCTTCCTGTTCAGACATACCACCACTCGAGCTACCACCTACATCAAAACGAACACCACTAGAACTTTCTGGTTCAGATCTGGTAGTTGTTTCAGGAAATGACATTTCAAAGAAATTAGGTGTCACATTATCTTGAGCCGTTGTAGTTGCAATTTTAGGCTCGTTTTGTATAACAGGCTCGGTTTCAGCAGTAGGGCTCACTTGTTCAACAATACTCGGTACAGGCTCAACTCTTTGTCTCTTGCTTGCTACCAAATCAGTATCTTCGGTAACATCATCTTCAGCTTGTTCTTCTTTAATAGGAGTAACCACAGGAGGAGGGTTCCCAAAGCTATGCTTCAATGATTCGATCGAAGTTGCGAGAAATTCAGAATTCATCAGTGGTAATTCTCTAACAGGCACCTTTGCTTGCTTAGACTCCATGCGTTCCATTTCACTATCAGTTCCTTCATCGTCAGTTACAAGATTCTCCGTTTCAATATCTGGTCTCGCTGCAACCCCCACAAACTATATATCATGCTCTTCACCGACTGTAGCATTTGGGGGCTTCAGAACTGGCACCTGACCTACAACAGGTCCAAACTTTCCATGCTTCTCCAGTGGACACTTCCCTAAAAATTGATAACTTTTTGCAGTTTCTCGATTCCTTTTCACAGTATCAAAACAATTCAGACATATCGGCTTCAGATTTAACAAGTTTGCACTCTTTACCAATTCTGGATATTCTCATCAAGAATCATCTGAATGAACCGAGGATAAAGCATAAATCATATTATAAAAAACGAAAGCAGATAAAGTTCAAAAGAGCAACATGGCACACCCTGAATTTTGCGAAAGCGTGGTTATTGGTGTGACTTTCTTAATACCATAGCATTCAATCATAACAACGCTATATGATAAAAACTAGTAGATGTTCATCCATATATTATGTTTGAAAATACCACAACATAAATTGTCTGAAATGTTAACACCGAATTTAAGTTACAAACCACAACATGTTTTAATGAGTTCACAAAGACTCGACAAAAGATCTTAAACAAACCCGAGTTTAGAACCATGTATCTCGTCCAGGATTAAGATACATCTCCTAAACTCTGAAGACTTGGATGACATCTTTTATTTATAACGCAGCTTGAAAACATGCAACACCTGCCAGATCCACTTAGTTCCCTGAAATACATGTAATTTGAAAACATCAACAAAAGTTGAGCGAGTTCATGTGTTTGTGTATGAATAAACCTTTAAAGTATGTCTGTATGTATGTATGTCCCTGGTATGTAGCAATAAGGAAAAACAGATCACCAATGGTTTGCAAGGCCAATGGTATGTGTGAAATGGTGCCGGAAAACTCAAACCTAGCGGAATTTTACCACCGCATTAGTAAGTGGACATAGTCACCACATGGGCCACCCTCGTCCTCATGGGTGTGGGCTCGCTACACCCAAATAGATCTATCACTCATGTCCCTCGGTCCTACGACGAGGATTAATGGCCTTAAGTGTTGTACCCACCTTTCACATGATCAAGCAGTAACCCTCCTTAGCTAACCATACCATGTATAAAACGTTTGTAAACAATTGTAACATGTATTTCACCCCCGAAGTTATAAAACTGAAAGCAGTTAAAAGAAAAGGGGGACATGAACTCACAGTTTTGTGTCTTCGGTACTCGTAACTCGAATCTCCTCAGCAAACACGACTCCCTACAATGTACTAGGGTCTATTAGACAAACGGGTCGTGCCTTGCCTTAGTATTTACGTTTTTGAGTTACGTTTCTTTTATGTCCTCAATATTATTCCAAGTTATAATTACTTGTCAAAATAATAATTATTTTAACTTTAAATTATATTTAATTTTGGAATAATTGTTTAAACAATATTTTTGTATGAATACTTCTCAAGTATTTCCTTCCCAAGGATGGGGGTATTCTCATACATGTGTATTCGTATTCTTGTATTTGTAGTTCCAAAATAATATATTTTTAAGTCTAACTTAGAAAATATATATAAACTTATTTTGTCCAAAAATAATGTATTTCAAGAAAATATATATTTTTCCCAAAAACCATATATCTTCTAAATATTCCAAGAAAATATATTTTAACTTCCAAAAATAATATATTTTCTCCTTGTCGAAAATATGATATACTTTGTAATAATAAAAGTCATACTTTCATTTCTTGTATCCAAAATATTATTTACCAAAAATATGTTCATAAATGTAATTTCCGGAATATTTGTAAGTTACATTCTATCGTTCGGTTCCACAATATTATATATTTATTCCTTGAGATTTTTGGTAATATCTTGGATTCTAATTTCTTGGTATTTTCTCAAGTTATATTATTTTAACCCTAATATAATATAACTACTACACAAAGTATACAAATAATCACACACAATGTGTCTTTAATGTAAATATATATTCTAAATACATATTTATCCATTTTTATTTATAAAAACCAACCCCCAATACTTGTATTTTTGTAACAAAATCTATGGCAAAGTTTATACTGAAAATCATAGTTAAAACACACTTGTAAATATTTGTTTAGAAAATATTTTTATAAGTGTTTATATTTTTAGAAAATTTTGCCATAGTTTTCCCTAAAAATGGAGGTGTCCATGCTATTAAAGCATATCATTTTCTTTTAAAAGATCATCACAAACAATCAACAATCAACCTATACTTACCAAGTGCCAAAACAATGCTATCTACATAAGAATCATGAACTTGAACTTTCATAAAAACTTGTAGTAACTATAGGATCGTTTTTAGACCCAAACGAGTCGATCAGAAGAGTAATTCACCAATGCAAGTGGCTGAAACAATTGTATCAGTGTTATTTCAGCTGGATTCACTTTAAAACTGTCTTTATATTGATTCTGGAATGATTACAATTCAGAAGACACCTCGACAGAGCTTCGCCGTCGGAAACAAACTTTCTAATCCAGTTTCAAATGACACTGGACATCAAGTATTTATAGGAGACATGATTCCGCTTGAAACTGCTTCAAACGAGATCTAATTCCGCTTGAATATGTCTCAAGCGAAATTACCATGTTGATTCAAGCGAAATTATCATGTTGATTCCGTTTGAAATGACACAATGTCATTTCAAGCGGAATTACCTATAAATCCACTTTCTTGATTTCCGTGCCCTGATCTATCTAGTTTAGTACAAGACTCGATACAAGACGAAGTCGACAGACGCATGCACTAATAGACTCCCCCTCGAATGTTGATGAGTCTTCAGTGTCGAGTCTTCGGTTGTCAAACCTTCAGTCTTTATCAGTCTGCTCGCTTTCTCCAAATATTCTCCATTGAAAGCATCCTCTATCTTTCTCTTTTTTCAAACTTGACATTCTACATCTTCAATCTTTCTCTTGATGTCTTCAGACTCCCCCTTTCAATATGCTGGGATCGCAGTCTGGAAATCACCATCTTCAGGTATCGGAACCTGACTATGTTCAACCTTCAAACTTGCATATTCTCTACCACATACATAAGTTTCACAAATTTAAAATTTTGCAAATTTAAAAACCACTTGCAGGTATCATTCAAAAATGATTTAAACTTTGATAACCACTTGAAAACACAACTTCTTCATACATTCTTTCCCAAACCTGTTCATCAAGTTTAGCACTTGGAATTTTGAAAATCAGCTTTTCACTATCAGTTGTCGAAAATCTTTTTGAATTTTTCAAAATTTTATGCTAAAACACTCCGAAAATCTTTTTGGATTTTATGAATAAAAGAAATGCAGTAAAGAAATATTTACAAACAATATTTTTTTGTAAGTTCGTGTAAGAGGATCATATCAGTTTGTGTGACCAATCACTAGCACCGTTAAGCTTTAAACATTTTCAGTTCTAAACGATTCATATAGATTGACGATATTGTTGTCCACTTAAACTCAATCTAAAAACTTTCGAAATGCTTACCGATACGTTAAAGTATATTAATTTTGCACTAAGTTCTTATGGACCCCACAATCTCAGCATATCCCCTCATCATGCAATACACTGACCCAAGTAATGCCTTTAAACTTTTATCAACTGTGATATGTGAGAAAACAACTCAGAATATTTAAACATTAACAATCAGGTCGATACTTCTGTATACGCAGAGAAAGTCCAATGTTTAAACAAAATAAGAAAAATAAAACAAGTTGAAGTTGTTTAGGCTTTAACCACCAGGTTGATACTTCCATATACGCAGAGGAGGTCCAAAGCTTAAACGAAACACCAAAGAAAATAAAGCAGAACGTTTAGGCAATAACATCCAGGTTGATACTCACGTATATGCAGAGGATGTCCAATGCTTAAACAAAATAAAGAAATCAAACAAGTTCAAATCTTTGCAAAATAAAATGCACAATCACAGTGATTTTCCAGCAAAGTTGTGAAAGTTCACAAACTTAACCAGTTTTATGTCTTTCGACAATCAGCGATTACTGAGTAGGCACACAATCAAGAAGGACAAAACTAAGTACTATGCTTTCAACCATGTTTCCCACTAGAACTAGGCTTTTTCATTTAAGTTTGTATCGTTATCGCATATCTACTAGTCTAGCTGAGTCTACCGTCACATCTTTAGTGAGACCGTTTATCACATTTTATCTTTCCATTTCTTTAGCATGCTGTGACAGTCTAACTGATCTACTATCATTTCCTCTTTTTTACAACAAAACTCATTTTTCATTTTTCGATGTTTTTGGCTTTTTCTGGTTTTATCATGTTTTTGGATTTTTCAAATTTTCTAATGTTTTTGGATTTTCTGAAATAAATCTTACTCCCCCTAAAATTCAAAATCATTAAAGAAATTTGAAAACAAAACTGTACAAGAAACATGACAACATGATGTGAATCGCTTCAATTCTCCATCCTCTTGGCATAAACAATCAGAACTCCCTCTCTCAACAAACTATTTTCCCATTTATGATTTCAAAACACTTAAGTTTGTTTTAATCAAAATGGTTTTTCTGGAAAATTAGTATTGTTGATTTTACCACTTGTAGGAATTGGGGATCAAATCACCACATTGTTTACCAATCTTTTGAATGATAGTTAAATCAAGTTCAACTTAATGACCTTGATAAACCACTTGTATGAATTACTACCAACTTTTTGCAAGTAAAACTTCTCTTTCAACCACGAGTCGGTTTTCTTACCAACACTTACCACTTGTAGGTTGAAATATCAGAATGCCGATTCCTACTCCACACTACCAACCTGGGAGTTCCGGCAAGTCACACTTAACCATTTGAATTTTAAATTTTTTTTAAGAAAGATGCCGATTCATGCTCCGCGATTACCAACTTGGGAGCTCCAGCAAGTCAGGATTTTAAGTAAAGAATACAGACACCCAAGCCTGACCAGCTTTAGGTGTAACCTTCTCAACTTCTTCAGGGGTTTGAACACTTCTTTTTGTTTCATAAAATTCTTTCACCCCTTTTGCCTTCCCATCGACCATTTACCAAAAATCTTTTTAACATTCCCATTAAACACTTTCTCAACATCAAATTCTTTCTTTTCAGAATAGAATTGATTTGAGATCTTGACTTTTCCAACTTTCTTCTTAAAATTTTTAGCCCGTAGTGGTGGAAAGTTTGCATCATCCAAAGTCGGTACTCATTTTTCAATCTTTTTCATAACAACTTTTGGTTCCTCTGATTTTGTTGAATCAGATGCATTACCAGAACTATTACTTGAATTCTTAACAACCCATTTTTGGTTATTAAGTTTCTCTTTTCTTTTGAAAACATTTTTCGAACATTCACCAACCTCATAAATTGAATTCTCAAAAACTTTGAATCTGTTTGTTGGTAGTTCGGTTTTCTCAACAAGTTTTTCTTTTAGTTTACCAGAGACTCCCTGTTCTGTTTGCATTGCCTTTGGACAATTCCTGGCAATGTGACCAACCGTTTTACATTGAAAACATGTTCTAGTCTCTATCTTTTCTGAGCAAAGCTTTTCTTCATTTCATCTTGCTTCTTGGCAAGGAATTCTTTGTTCGTCTGTTTTCTGAATGCTTGCTCCTTCTCTTCTTCAGTCGTTTTCCCTGAAACAAAAACAGTTTTTGGTTTATAAATTTTCTCATTTTTATAATTTTTCGGTGGAATAAAACCAAGTCCTTTCTTTTTGAAATTACCATTATGGTTTGGTTTCTTTTGAAAACTGTAACCATAATTGTAACCCATTTTCTTGTTTAAACGTTGTTGAACTCTTGAGGTGTAAGGTTTAGGTTTTTCAGAAAGATTTACATCCTTTATTTCAGAAATATTAATTTCTGTTAGTTTGAAAACCTTTTTAATCATTTCTGGTTTAACACCTCTTATTGGAAAAATCTCATCAGAATATAATTTGTCAGAATCTTTCAAAGTATATGCTACTTTGATCGGTTCGTCATCCAAATTAGATTTTGATAACAAGAACTCTTTATTATACACTCGTTTTCCCTGTTTGGCTTTTTGACTTGACCTGTCGGACTTTGACTTTGATTTTGACTCCGATATTGAGTCCTCTGTTTCATCCTTATCCAACACCTGATCAACCACTTTTTATTAATTCGGACTCATGATCAGTATCGGACGACGTAAAAGTGACATCTATACTTTCTGGCAAATTATCTGTAGACTCAGACTCCCATTGTAAGTTTGTTGCCTTTTCGACTCTTTCAGAATTCAGATTTCGAGGATAATATCTATTTTCGACCAGGGGTGGACATTTGTTATAGACAACACTTGGTTTCTTACCAGAAATCATCACTTCATCATCTTCTTTTGTTTCGGACTTCTTTTCTTCCGAAGTCTTTTCTTCTTCAAATGTCTTCATTCCTTCCACAATGGGGTAAATTCTGTCAACAATAAAAGTAGAACATGAGTAACTTTTCAACAATTCATTTACTCTATTTGTTTCAATTTTCTGAGTTTCCAATTTCTTCTGAAGTTCAGCACATTTTTCTGTGTAATAAATGACATTGTCAAGTTGCCTCATGTGTGCCCCTTTGAGTGTATTCATTGCTACAGCCTGTTCACTATTCGACTCATGGTACTTATTCATCTCTCTGTTCAAAACATCGTAGGATTCTTTCAGCCTTTTGATGTTGTGTAGCAGTTCATTGTTTTGCTTTATCAGAGATTCACAATTCATACACTTCTCTGCAACCTTGACTACCTCCTCATCTGCTTTGATTTCAAATGCTGAAACTTCTTTGACTACTCTCACTTGAACTTCTTCAGCTCTTTTCTTTTTCTCTGCTTCAGCTTGTCTCTTTTCTTCTTCTTCTTCTTCTTCTTCTTCTTCTTCATATCTCTTCCATTTCTCTTCTTCAGCCTCCTTAATTTTTCTGTATTTTTCTGCCCAATATTCATCAGTATAATCATTAATAACATGAGCAACAAATCCTTTAGCCAGGAATTCTTTGTCTAAGCAATAATTGTCCCAACTGAAACCTTTTGGCAATTTTTCATCTTCTTGATCTACCACACAAGCTTTACTATCTTTTGGAATGTATTTATCCCAACTGAATCCTTTTCCATTATCTTGATTAACAAGGCATGCTCTCTTTGAATCTTCAATTTCTTTTCTTCCATGAGCTGTTTGTGCTTGTTGTTTTTGATGTGGCTGTTGAGCAACTTGATGATATATCGCTTTTCGATAGTAGTCATTGTTTCCAAAGGGATTTTGAGCTCCGCTTGCTTCACAATTGGTGCACTCCCTATTGAAATGCCCTTTTCCCTGCAACGAAAACAAGTAACTTTAGACTTATCAAATCCTAAAGTTGAAACATTTGAATCGCGAAAATCATCTTTGCCTGTAATTTGTTTAAACTTTTCAGCTCGTCTCAACACGCTAGCCATACACCATTTTATATCCATCAATTCCATCTCCTCAGCATCAATTTGATCGTAATCCTCTTTCGTTAGCATTGGATTCCCGATCCTCCCTGCAACTAAACCTCCATAGGATTCAAGCACAGTTACCAACAAAGACATATGGCTTTTAGCAACTTCCTCGGTATAATTCTGATCATTTTCAAGGTTCAAAGCAATGTTGCATTGAAGAACTTTGCCACTTTTTGTTGTAGAAAAATGTGGATCAAATGTTGGAAATGAAGTGAATCCAGTTTTGCTGCTTGATCCCTGAGATGAACTTTCTGAGGAACTTTTTGCATTGAAAGCAGTTTCAACTTTTGTAGACAAATTTGTCTTTTCATTAACACCACCTTTGAAATACAATCCGATGTCTTGTTCTCCATCATAATTCTTCATTCTAGCGATCTTTCTTTGCTCCATCTCTTGAGCTTCAAGATGTTTAATGAACCCACCCAGTGTTAGCTCGTTATATTCCTTTCTATTATTCCTCAACATCATCAGAAACGTTCCCCAAATATCATGTGGCAACGCATCAGCCAGTTTCTCAATCAATTCATCTTTATTTTTGTTGATGCCCAATCTTGTCATGTTTTTCACCAAGTTACAATATCTTTCAATAATCTGCTTGGTGCTTTCCGTTCTCAAACCACGAAATAGATCAAATTCTTTCTTCATAAGTGACATCTTGTTCCTGAGCATATCATCACTACCAAGAGACTTTGCTTCTAATTTTTTCCAAATCGAATATGCACTTCCGTTATGTTGAAGAAGAACCAAGATGTCCTCTTTGATTGCTTGCTGTAACAAACTAACCATCAATTTCTCATCTTTATACTTCTTTTTCTCCTCGGGATTCATTTCTCTAATTGGTATTTTTTAATCATTGTTCTTGAATGGTCTAGTATATTGCTCTTCAGTATGTTCCCAAGCATCCAAATGATATGCTTCAACCCAGTTACCAAAACATTCGGACCAACCATTATAATCATCAATATCCAAAAGCTTAGGCGTTTTTGTATTGTCCCTGTCTCATTTTCAAGCAATGTACTTTGAGTAACAGTCATTGGGCTAGTAAAGGCATTATAAAACTCGTTCTCCATGTTTTCAGTTTTCAAAAGTTCACAAACAGTTTACTTCAAATGGAATTCCACTCTTCAAGCGAAATTACCCTCTCAAACGGAATCACCCTGAAGTGAAATCAGACTTCTTTCAAGCGGAATTATCTTTCAAATGAAATCAGTCTACTTTCAAGCGGAATCAGATTTTCAAGCGGAATAACCACTTTCAAACGGAATTACCTAATATTGTTTGAAAATACAGACCACGTTCAAGCGGAATAAGGATTTCAAGCGAAATCACTCAAGCGGGATATCGGTTTCAAGCAGAATTACTGTCTAATTCCCTATGAAATGCTGATGATGTCAGCAAATTCGATCAGTTTTCAAGCGAAATTACGATTTTAACACGTTTTAGTTCGATTTTAGTTCTGAAACTTTCCAGGATTTGCTAAAACACTGTTGCGCACATTATGTGAGAAAATTAGCTGATTTTAACCGTGAAAAATTTTTCAATTTGAAAAAGAAGGTGTAGAAATCAGAAAATGCAGCTGAAATGGTAAGAACTCTTCCTCCTGAGC